>JAHYSP010000385.1:672-14067 GCA_019455505.1 Pleochaeta shiraiana
TGCAGCTCTTAGGGCATAATTGCTTGAAGAAATTTTCCGAATTCGCAAAGGTTACAGGTTGTTTCAATGACCAACCGACTCTCTTATCCTCAGCTGGACGCGAGGAGGGTATATGATAAAAGGCCAACATATGGGATGGCGGGTTAGAACTTGGTGTGAGAAATGCTGAGATAACTCTATTACTTGTTACTTTCTTTAATATTTCCTTTTCCTTTTCCTTTTCCTTTTTATTTTTATTTTTATTTTTATAATTTTAGTTGTTTTTTTTTTTTTTTTTTTGTTGTTGTTACGTTTCTTGATCATACATTTTATGTAAATAGCGGGCGTGAACGAGTAGGGCATGCCTGAGGCCATGATCCTTACCGGCTCCGCCGGTCCTGGACTCAAAGTGGACATTAGGGCGTATGCCTAGGACCTTAAATAGTATAAATAAATAAATAAATAAAGATTGTGGCTGAGTGATGCAAAGATAGTCATGAAATATCTTGCATTATTGACAATAATTATAGCCCTACAATAAACAGAAATTTCCGTTTCCGGATGATGCTGTTTTGACACCAATTTTCAACAATCATGACTACGTGATTTAGATTAATTGCACTCACACTCAAACAGCATTTGAGAATACCACTATGAGAAATGAATTTACTTCTGTGCTTCTCTTCCGTGAATATCCACCAAAGAGAAAATTCTCAAAAAACCTTTGGTTGTTCAAGTGTACCTTTATCAACGTTTATGTTTAACTCTCTAAGAAGGTAGGGTCTTCTGGATTCGAACAGTGGTCTTCCGTCTCAAGTGGGGCAGGTGTCAAGGCTACCCAAACTCTACTTCGAAGGCCAGTCCGGATGGCATACCACTACACCATCCGACCCCCGTTCTGAGGTTAAAAGTTATTATTACTATTGTTTATTCACTCCTAAGGGATCTAATCCTGACGGGATACGCCCATTCTATTACTACTATCCTGAAAAAAATAAAAATAAAAATAAAAATCAAAATAAACTTAACTAAACTAAACTAAATAAACTTCTGCCTCTCCGCCTAACAGCTTTGTCTTTATTTACTTGCGTCCAGCGCAACCTTGTCTCGCCCTTCATTTCTACAAATGATTGGGACTTTTGGATACCAAACCATAGGCGTCCTCCTATTTCCTCTAACGTTTTTTCTGCCCATCTTAAAAAGGTAATGTGATCCTAGCTCAGGATCTAGAGCTGACGATTTTTTTTATATAATTAGCCTCTGTGACGGCTTGTAAGCCTGTTATGATCCTGTAGCCTACGATGATTATCGCAGTCAGTAGCTTGATACAGATTTACCATCACGTGACCGTACTACTAATACTACATGGGTTAAAACACTAGGGTGCCTACATCCATGTTAGACTCTTAGCGCGTAACCTTAGTTACACGCCCTTGAATTAATAAGTACACGGCTAGTTCAGAAACAACCAGAATATTCTAGACATAGTCGAGGGAGACTCACCTTTTTCTTGTCTGTTATGAGGAGTTATCATGATAAAAAGAACATTCTAGTAGCGATGTAAAAAGTATATAACTAGCTCATAGATCATATTTAGATAGACAGAGAAAATTATAAACTACCTTTGACTACCTAAACGCTCATGCTTTAATACTCAAACCGTGACAGCCTCACTAATCTCATTCCAGTATTATTCTAATCACCCACCTGGGTCGACGGGTTCGTCTAAATCGATTATACCTATATTTATTCGCCGAGAATGTTGTCTACTTTCATCTTTGTCTTCATCTCCATTTATCTTCTTACCTATGTCCGTGTGTTTGATAAACTTAAGTAATGCCGCTGTGACTTTCTGATCGGCAAATATCTCTCTTAGTTTGACACCTCTCCGGTTAATTAGACTGTCTTTTTTTTTGATCTGTTTCCAAATTACGTCGCGCTCTCGTCTTCATTTCCAACATTCTAGTAATAAATGCCTTACCGTTTGTGTTGCAGCCTGTGAGCAGTGGGAGCAGTTTCTTGAACTCATTTTCCCAATTCTGTGAAGAAAGTCTGCGGTAAACGCATGGCCGGATTTAAGTTGGTAAAAACGACTTGCAAAAGCTTTCGTAGTCTCCGCTGCCGTTTTGTCTATGCCTCGATTCTTGGTGAGCATCGGATATGTTTCACTACTATTTGGATTCCGTTTTCTGTGCTCTATGTTAAGCCATTTATTTTGCTCTCTCCACTTACGTTCTGTGACAAGTCTCCTCAAATGTGATAGGGACGTAAACCTCGCATGGGAAAGTCCCCCTTCCTGCTGCTTCTTTAGCAGCTCGGTCGGCTCGTTCGTTTCCCTCAACACCTGCGTGTCCCGGTACCCAGCGGATATGAACTATAATATCATGTATGCGGGGTTCTTCAATCCGCTTCTGTATGCGGTGTGCAAGCCATTGACCAGGGCCGGGTTCGAGGTGTAATATCCTCTGAATGGCTGTCTTTGAGTCTAACCTTATGTGGACTCTTTTCATCTTATCGAGATAGCTCTTCGTCTCTCGAGAGTTAGCTCGTCCCCAAAATAGTCCTCCGCGTAGCATTGTGTCTAGTGATTGATCCACCGGGTATAGTTCTGCATCAAAGACTTCCTTATTTTTGCCTAAGTATGCTTTTCGGCACTCCCAACCGTCAGATCTGTTTATCCATGCTACGCCTGCTCTTGTTCTCTCGTTTTCTAATTTTGATCCATCTGTCCAGAAAGATATTTCGTTCGGTGCATCCCTGTGTTTGCTTGCCACGTTTATGGCTAATCCCCTTGTTCCTAAAACTTTCACCTTCCCTGGGAAAGTATTTTGTTGGAGGCGTTCCTTACGTTCAAAACCGTAAGAGGTATCCATCTCTGTATCTTTTTCTAGCAGGTTTGCCAGCCTTTGGCCAAGTTTTTTGACTTTTCGGTCTTGCGTCCAATCCCAATCGCAGCTTTGAATTTCCCCTAGTTGAGCATGCACATCTCCGTCGCGGAATGTGATTAGGAGTATGTCTAGACTTTTGTTACCTTGTGGTAGAGATAGTATGCGACTGGCATGCCATCTTTGGCGGTTGTTCAGGAGGGAGATAGCTGGGGTCAGACCAGCTACTTTCGTAACGACACCGCTTGGCGCTGAACTAAACATGCTTGTGATGCTACGTCCTTGTCTGTTGATAAGCCTTTGATAGTCTTGGGCCCAGGACTTCTGATCCTTCCACCACAATTCGGCCCCGTAGATGGCAACTGACTGTACCACAGCGATTTCTATTTTGCGTACTAAACCTGGTGCGAGTCCCTTTTTGTTTATGACTGATCTTAGCCTTGCTTCAGCCTGGCGTGACTTCTGGAGGTAGGTATCTTTATGTGTCCGGAAGCTTAACGCTGAATTCAACCACACACCCAGCCATCGCGTGGCTTCTTTATTGAATATGATTTAGTGATCTTTAACTTTAATGATAGCGCCGTTTAGTTGTGGTTTAATTTTGCGGCGTTTTGTGAAGAAGACTGCTTCGGTTTTCGCATGATCAAATTGCATGCAATTTTTCTCCCCCCATTCGATTGCAGTATTACCCGCCTTTTCCAAGCGTTCTTTAAGTTCTTCCATGTTAGGTGCTTCAACTAGAAATCCTCAATCATCCGCGAAAGATGTTGCTTGACATGTCGCTACGTCTTCCTCCACTTCTTGGAAAACTCCACTCAAGTAGATGGCGAAAAGAATGGATGAGACGGGTGATCCTTGTGGGACTCCTGTGCTTACTTGAATTTCGCTTCCAAAGTGACCGTCGAATACTAATTGCAATCTACATTCGGAGAGAAATGATTCTACCCAACTTATCAAGTTGCCGTCTAAGCCCATTTCTTGCATTCGCTTTCGAAGTCTCTTGCTACTAAAGTGATCAAAGGCTCCTTTGATATCCATAAGAAGAAGCGCTACCACGTTTCCTCTTTCCCATGCTTCCTCAATTCTTGACATGACTCTAGCTAATGCATCTATACAGCTTCTCTGTGTCCTGCTTCCCATCTGGCCTTGGTGCAAAGTTCCATAGAGTTCGCAACATTCAGAGACCATTATAGCAACGGTCTTCTCGGCTACTTTCCCTTAACTGTTCAAGAGGCAGATTACACGATACGATTTAACTTGTGTAGTCAACCTTGTTTGGCTTTCTTAAAGTATTCCTTTAGCAGTGCACCACGCATATGGGTGATGGACCCTTCTTATGCACAGATGAATTAGTCTGACTATGCGGTTTGAATCCCATTTTCAAAGAAGACGCAGTGCGCGAAAATTTATTTTATCCGGACCTCGCGCCTTTTGAGGCGACTGTTGAAATAGTGCCTTTTGCACTAACTCTTCAGTCACTATTTCATACCCTACTGCTTCTACATGAGGCGTTTCTAGCAAGCTCTCATCAGGTGGCACCGGATACATTACCCTTCTGATCATTTCTTCTTTTTCTTCGAAAGTGGTCACAAGCTGTCCTCCTATATCCTGCAAGGCCGGTGTCAATGAGTTACTTAACGGCTTTGTGTATCTTAATACCGCCCAGCACCGGTCATTATCCTCTTGATATCTCTGTAAGGCTTACTGATTATCTTGCTCTAGTGAATCACTGTTGCCTACTTCGACTGGCTCTCTATCTTCCTGGATCCACTTTTCGAAGCATTGATCTTTTGCTTTTCGTATCTTACGGTAATATGCATTCCGATGGACTTTGTATCCTTCAAGTGAGATTTTCTGACTTTGGAATTCTTTACGTTGCGTTTTAAATTGCGACCGTGCCTGGCTTAGTTCGTTATTACACCATCGTTTTGATCTTGCACACCCGCAAGGGTTTGCAGTGGCGGTCAAATACTTGCCTAAGTGAGTCTGCTATCCATCGAGCCTCTAGATCAATTTCTTCTTTATTACTGTTGGCTGTATGAATTGTACGCCCTGCCGCCTCGAATTTCCAGTCTTCTTCCATGATTTTTTCTTGTTCGCTTGTCAAATTTTTTAGTGCCCAGCCTGTAATTTCTTTGCTTGGCCCCATGCTACCTATAGAATAGTCTAAGATATCTAGGTCAAAAACTATGAGTTCATGGTCCGATGGCGTGGAATATTCAGGATCGATAGCCAATGATGCTGTGTGTTCCAAGGCAGAGGTTGTCGTTTTAGGTCGATGATTGAATGTCCTGCTGTCTGTTTTGGTCTAGTGGGGATAGTTGTGTCGTTGTTGACTATCAAGTCATATCTATCGATGAGATTCTTTAGAGCTTCTGCTCTCTCCCGTCGTGTACACTCTGGATTCCAGTACGTACTGTGGGCATTGAAGTCCCCAGCAAGTAACGTCCTACTTTCTATAACTTTTTCCCAGTCGACGTCTTTGACAGCTCTATGTTTCTCATCGGTCTCCCCTTGCCATAATTGCCCGCTCCCTACCCAATTATCATAAACTTTGGCAATAAGGGTACGTCTCTTTTTCTTCTTTTGCACATCTAATTCCCAAATATCTACTACTTGAATATACGGATGATTGACAAGGTCCGATCTTGTCTCCACCATAATCCTTCCACTCAAGTCTTTTTTGACTCCTAATGCAACTCGCTGCTTTCGTACCTGTCCCACTGTACTGTATCTGAAATCGTAGGCGGGATGGCTCACTCCTCCAGAGCCCGCATACGGTTCCTGCAAGTATAAAATTTCGGCTCCAATCTCTGTACTAACTTGAAAGGTTGCCTAACATACTGCATAGTTTCTCTGGCAATTGTGTTGTATTATACGCATAGTGAACTGCTTAAATTTTCGATGCTTGTTTCCTGAGAGGCTTTGAGGCTGCTCCCACTGATTTCCGTGTCCCCCCCTTGCACCTTCTCTATATCTCCTTCTGTGTTCCCATTGTCTTCGTCAAATGGGCCTCCGTCATCGCTTGAATCTTATTCCTCGATCTATGGAGGTGCTTCTCTCTCTTCTTGTTTCTTCTCCTGCTCTCTCCATTCAGCCCGGTCTGCTCTTGCAATTGCCGCAACACGTCTATAATCTGAACATTTTGTTGTGTGGGCAGGGTGGTTACCCCCACAATTAGTGCATGAAAAGCTACCATGAATTTTGCAGTACTTTCCCACTGATGTCTTGCATCCAGCTATGAGGCATTTGTGTGCTTCTGCACAAATTGCACATCGCAATTTATTCGGATTAAGGCATCCAAATGTTGTATGTCCCCAGAGGCAACAGACTGAACACATCGTATCTGGTCCTACCGGTACGTATGCCTCCGCTCTGTGGAACTTTCCTCCAAAGTGCAGGCCTTGTTTTAGGATTCGTTGCGCATCTTCGTTAGTCTTCACCGTTATCTTTATTGTGGAATGCTGTTGAGTGCCGTTGTTTACTGCATTAGCTAGGCGATCCGGATGAGCTATCCAACGCGGTACAAAAGGTAGGGTTACTGCTGATGGGCCGGAGGCAACTTCTTGTCTTATTTGCTCCAATCCTCCGTGCGGATGGTATCGTCCAAGCTCGACCGTATGTATTTTGAGTCCTCTCTATTTTTGGTTTGCTGACACTTCCTTAAAGTGTGGATCAAATCTTAGTGCTGTCTTAAGTAGTATTTCCTGAAAGAGTGATACCATAGTCTCCGCAGTAGTCTACTCCGTCGTAAGTCCAGTAAGGTTTCCGCACTCGTTGTATCTAAGTTTTATCATTCTAAGATGCGCTGGTAGTTTCATGCTGAGTAGCTTCATATTTAGTGTGTACAAGATCTCCTGCGCTGTGGAGTTCGAAGGTTTCGGGACCTCTGTGGATCTCAGGAAAATCACTCTACGTTTTGCTTCCTCAACAATTTTTAAAGGTGGTGGGATTGAGCCCTTGGAGGCGGGTTTATTAGATCCTTTTCCATTTCGATTTCCTACTACCGTCCAGTCAGCAGGTTTCGATGTTGTAGGTGCGTCGGCGGCTGCCATTGCTGCCATTGATGATACTGTAAATGTATTTTTCTGATAATTAGGGTGGGCTGGAAGCTGTGCTTGACTTGATGCCTGGTCGATTGACTTGCGTGTGGTATTTTCTTCCCTTGTATTCATTATCTTTGCGTTTTTATCTCCTACTTCGGGTATCCCCTCTGGAATGATTTTTGCCAAGTACGTGCTGCGTAATTCTTTTCTGACCGGTTCCATCTCATCTTTTAATGCTTTGTTATCTGCCCTCAGTATTGTCATTAACGCTCAGTTTTCCACCAGCATTTTTTGAACCAGCCCTTCATACATCCTGGACAGTTCTGCAAGAAGCACGGAGTGTGACCTGTTCTTGAGGCGATATGTTACCGACATTGGGCTGATGCGTCGAGTGTAAGCTCCCGAATCCTGGTGGTTGAAACTTTACATTGGGTTCTTCATTTCCTACTGCGTTTGCGTCCTAAACTCTTGGCTCATCTGTGAGTTTCCGCTTACGTATTGAGCGTTTAACTGCGTTGGGTGATGGGAAAGGGGGAAGGAGTCAGATTGGTTGGTGTATCGTCCGGCATTATGCTAAGGACAACTTAAGTTAAGTTCTATGAATTATATATAGTCACAAATGTTAAAAGTTATGGAAATGTGAAGAAATGCCCCGCTCGGTGATAATACACAATAAATTATGTTAATAATGATTTTCAATAAATATCTTTTTTAGAAAGTCTTGATAAATCGAATTCAGTAGAAATTTCACGTTGTCCAACACAGCTAAATTTATGAAAATTCAAAAACGTAGTATAACTGAAATTCCGTATTCTGGACACCTTGCATTTTAGGCTTCTAATCTAATGCCTGTGGTAGGACCTCACTAGCGCGGAAAGAAAATATTTATATAACTATGATCAACGTACAATAATCGAAGTTATTGTGAAGAGGTCTACGTTGTTACATTGCAGTTCGCAAGTTGAGAATGGGAGATGTACATAAAGAGAATACGTTCAATAGTCAGAAATAATCCAGTTAAGCTAGAGCACCTAGTTCTCGCACACCTACCGTAAATTCTAACTTATCGTTCTTAATACTCAAATTCCTACATCACACCTTTAAAATAGATACCGGAGAAATTGATTTAAAAAGTGCACTAGAAGATCTTAATTCCGGCGTTTTTACAAGTCAAAGAATGGCTGCTGCTGCATATGGGGTTCCTGAATAACACTAAGAGGACGGCGACTCGGTCTACAGTCTCACACGATATCCCACTCAAACCAGCAGTGATTGACTCCAGAGCAAGAGGAGTTCCTTGTAGAGTGGATAATCCATAGAGATGGTCGCGCACAGCCCCTCCTCACATCCGCGACTTCGAGAAATGGCTGCCCAAATTCTTCGCGTCAATGGTGATGACAAACGGCTGGGGCGAAATTGAGTTCCTAATTTCCTTAAACAAAATACACAGGTTGCATCTGTAGTTGGGATAAATATTGAGTTTGCAAGAGCTACGGCAGCTAACTCTGAGATTATTCGCTTATTGCTTGATCTCTTTGAGCGTACCAGAAGTCAATTTGACATAAAAACTGAAAATATATGGAATATGGATGAGACAGGCATTGCCCAAGGAGTGTGCACAAACTCTCAAGTAGTTGCCTCTGCATCAAAAAAGAAGGCTCACTTAAAATCTGCTGAAAATCGGGAATGGGTTTCGATAATCGAGAGTATTTCGGCCGCTGGAGTCAAGCTTCAGTGCCTGGTCATATTTAAGGGCCAAAATCTACAAACAACCTGGTTCCCGGTAGAAAATATACCTGATTTGTTGTACACAACATCGGAGAATGGATGGACATCAAATTCCATTGGACTGGAATGGTTAAAACGAATCTTTATTCCAAAATCCATCCCACAACAAGGCCAACATCGACTTCTTATTCTCGATGGACATGGCTCTCATATCCCTATTGAGTTTATGTGGACTTGCCGGAGCCATAATATTCACCTCTTGTATCATCCTCTCCATTCCTCACACATATTACAGCCCTTGGAACTTGCTCCCTTTTCGGTAGTCAAGTCTAAATATCGAAATCAAATTAGAGATATCTCTGCACTTGGTGATGCATCCAGCACCTGTAAAAAAATAACGCTTTATAAGTGCTTATCACAAGGCAAGGAAGGAATGTCAGAACGAGTAATACGGGCAGGTTGGAGAGCTTGTAGTCTCTGCCCATGCAACCCAGAACTTGTAATACAATCATCGCAAGTATCTGGCCGACCAAACACTCCACCTAACACTCAGACATATCCAGAAAATTCAGATCAAACCTTTAACACACCTCAAAGCAAACAAGCACTATATGTGGCTACACGAAATATTCTACAAACAGAAACTCTCACCCTAAATACTAGGGCGTTACTTTGCAAAGCTGGCAAGGCGATTGCCAAGGGTAATGCTAAGGAAGCTAAACTGACAGTCGAGCTAAAGCGAGTTAAGCACCAGTTAGACATGGTAAAGTGATAACGGGCAAGAAAGCGGATTAAGATAAATCCAAATGATTTGAGAATGATTACTTGAAAAATCTTGACAAGCGTAAGTATCATAATTGTCAAACATAGGAATTTGCGCGGTTATTTTTCTGCGATACTATAAATATATTTGTTATTCACAAGATTAGGGTATGAAAAAAGCTATTTTCTTGATCACAACTCCCTCGTTTTATCCTGCTCCTTTTGCGAATTGTCCAAAAGTTCTTCTTGTATTCCTTTTTCCTACGTTAGGAACTATATATCTTTGCATTAGATCTTACACTCAAGGCTACATTAAAACTAAGACAAAGATTAGGAATTCTTCTGAGTAAAAATTAAAAATAAATTAATGAACTCTAACAGTGTTTTTAAGTTTGTAGTTCTTCATTGATAGATTATAGCAGAGATAGACGAATTGCTTCACGAAGATCCCGCTCAAAATAATCCATGGCAGCATCATTCTCAACTTGGGACTCGGGTAATGTAAATTTATCGTTACTAGAGGACACGAGCTCAGAGGCGGAATGGCAATATGCGACCGTAAGATTTTCTCGTTCTCTGGTGTACGTTTCAGTAGAAACAATCTCTGCATAAGTCAGGGCTTCTTCTTCTGTTAACCCGTAAATTCCAACACCAAAGCGATCTTTAAGATGGGCAGTTTCTCGAGTTCTTATAAGATTTTCATTCATAAAATCTGCATGCTCCAATTGTATTTGATCACGGATAGACCCACGTCCACTGCTTCTAAAGCATTCTCCACTAAAATTATTACCACGTTGGATCAGTCGACGACGCCGTTTTTTAGGATACTCGTCGGTGGCAGATGAAGAGTAGGCCCAATACCTTAAATTTGTGCCCAGAGAAACAATTCCACGCAATTTTGTTGGGTCAGGATCTAGTAAGATCATGCCTGCAGCAGAGAGGCTAGTAATTGTTCTGGGAGCCGGAATATCATTATTTGCAAGTCGACGACGTGCTGGTGATGAAAAGCGAGAATGAAGAGTTCGAAGTGGTTGGGATGTTGATGCTAATGGATCCCATGCTTGAACAAGGCCATCAGTGCCACCATGAACGATGTATAATGCAGATACAGCAATACATGATATCTGGGGAGAATCAGTGTCAATTGTACGTAAAGGAAATACTTCATTTGCAATTGATAGGTTTGTTGACTGAGGACTGCGCATATTCCAAATTATTAAAGAACCTGTTTTAGTACCAACGACCAGAAGTCGAGCTCGATGACCGGGGACTTTTGTTTGTCCGCTGGTTATACTTTTAAATGTCAGATTTGAGTTTGATGAGCCAATTCCACGACTCGGGATGCTAATTAGATCCTCTTCGACGGTGGGCAAAGCAAAAGTGGACATGTCAATGGCACTAGTTGTGATTTCAGATTTCAGATAGTTCTTCAAAGAGAAATATGTGGATCCCCAGTTATCTTTGAGAATCTTTTCCGATTTTGAATAACTCTGAATTGTTGGTATTGATTCGTATTGTGGAGATTTTTCTGGAACACATATTCTAATACTTTTCAAATCCGCAGTTGACGATCTCGATTTTCCAGACGATGATGCCGGGGAAAAATCAAAACAAATTTTGTTATCAGTAAGTGAGGAAGTCACTGGCCGTTTAAGCATTTCAGAATTTAAATTTTGGAGTATAGGCATTTCACTATTTTGACGTGTCATGCGTAAGACTTCAGCATGTTGTCCTCCAGAAATACCGCACTTGATTACAAATAATGCTTCGCCAGCTCCATTGCCATCATCACCAGCAAAATCAACATGCAATTTCCGTCGCATATCCCATCCATGACAAACCTTACGAAAATGGGCAGGAGTATACTGAAAAAACCTCTCAATCTCACGGGCTTCAGTTTCAAGTTCTTCGTGGGATAGATTCTGGTTATTTGATGATGATCTAGGGGAATAACTGGCTGAAAACTTCAATTCTTGATAAGGATCATCCCGGGAAACTCGACGTGAAGCTTCAATCATATGCCAGTTTACAGTTCGTCCAGTAGTCCAAGCTCGAAGATCGGACAAATTTTCCTTGAGTTTAGTATTGAGAAAATTAGGGGCTTGTTTCAGATAAAAAACTTCTCCAAGAGCATTTAAAGCAACTGCCCATATGCGCCGACGAGCCTTACGTGTTGAGTTAAATGAATCATCAACATCGAATGCGATTATCGGAACTCCTGGACTTAGAGCCCATCTGGCTGTAATGGTACCTTTTGGAATCCGAATTAAATGATCACTATCGAATCCTGTAGAGTATGCCGTGACAATACCCAATGTTGAGCCACATAGTACACCTACCAGGCCTGCAGTCATGTTTGGAATAGAATTGGACTTTGCTATCCAAACGGCAGATACTCCATCAACTCTTTCCGGGACTTTAGGAATTGTAACATCATGATTTGCGGTATCATCTGCGATATTTAAATATCGCCCACGCATTTCATTTGTGGATTGATAATACGTTTTTCNGATTCATGAAGTTCTGATAATGCCCATTTAGCTACCTTACCAGAACTTGGGTCACTAATAGTTGCTGAGCAAGTCTCATCAGTACCATGAATAAATTGGGGAGTTCTCTGTTCAGGATGAAAATGGGCATGAATGTGATTTACTGTGGTGGAAAGGCGAGAGCTGTATGTGACGACTGGGTTCGCATTTCCAATATTATTTCTAAGCTTTAAAGATTCTCCGTTAATTGAATTTTTGACTGGTTTTCCTCGTTTAAGACAACCAAGAAGTCCGGTTCGCAATATATATTCACTACGCCAAGAAGCTACTTCTGTCAGTCGAGTGAAGAGACGAGTCTCTGGACTGAATTCTTCTTGAATCTTATAACCACTGTCTTGGCTTTTTTTTTGACTAGTTCCGTACAAATTTTGTTCGGGAAAAATTCGTGAGAAAGCTATTCGCCAAACGTGAGGTGTAGTCACCAGCTTGTTGAACCTCTTCGAAACTGATGAGGCAACTGCAAGAGATTCTGCCGGTAAATAAGACAAGATTTGTGTTAAAATTTCTGAGGGAAAAAGTCAAGTGAGCATAAATAGAACAGAAATAATATCAGACTTCATACCATTGGGGATTCCATCTATCAGTGCATAATTTTTGTTGACATTCTTCAAATTTATTCTCAATTCAGGATCTTGATCAAATTCTTCGAAGGAAGTGATGAGAAGTCCTTCATCTTGAAACTTTTCTCGAGTGTAAGAAGATTGAGAATCTTTCTCGATAAATGGCCATACTTGAGACTGGTCCTGAAGAATCGCTTCTTCGGTATATGATTTCCGATGAATAATTTTTGATGAATTTGGACACTCGGGAACTTTTTCATGCGTAGCTGTATCTGTGGTTCTGAAATTTTGTTGAAAATTGCCATGATGGGATGTAATGGGTTGGTTCGAGGTCGATAGATTTGATTTATCGGGTAATAATTCAATTGACTTTGGTTGCATATAAGTAAAAGGTTTGGATTGATGTCTAATATCTTGGCTGGGCCAGAGAGACACAGCCAAATCACACAGTTTCAATTGATTCTATTGTTGGAAATATTTTTGATTGATCTTTGTGAAGATATAATGATAGAAGGTTAAATTATTAAATCAAGAGGTACGTGTGACCAGGATTATCCTAATTTACGTTTCACGGAAGTGTATGTACCCTACTATTCCATATCGGGACACAGAATGGGGCAAGCCGCAGTTACTACGGGTCACCAGGTTTTGATTAGGTATCACCCGTTCGTCGTATTTAAGATTAATTGCTAGGATACCACTCCACAATAGGAAAAGCCTGAAGGTAAACCTAGGCTGACCCCCAGTAGGTCTATTGAATTTGAATTGAATTGAATTTCCTTTTATTGTGCTATCTGAATCATAGACTATTAAACACATGCAGGTCCTTTCTGCCTACAGGCCAGATGTACCTATGCCTCAGGTAGTATACACCCTCCTATGCCTA
>JAHYSP010000390.1:13345-26548 GCA_019455505.1 Pleochaeta shiraiana
CTTATCTTTACATACAATCTTAATTATTTTTATTCTAAACCTAAATACTCGCAATTCAAGATTCAGAGTTCAAATAGTTCTATTAAATTGTTGATATATTCTGCGGCTGTTGGTACATATACGAGTCTCCCGTACTTAAGTCCAAATCCTGCATATTTTTATTATAACATTTAGCACCCGAGAGGGAGTCCTATCCTCTTTATTATGACTACGATAGATTATGGTATATTGTGAATGATGAATACTCAAAGACTTGGTATATTGGTGCTAACTATGTCTCGTGTATAGATAAATATCTGATGATTGAGATAGATGATAAAACACTTAATTGTATGAAAGTGTGTGAGTCACCACTTTTATGTACATGTTATTCCGATATGCCTACATGGTATTGTACCAAGTGTTCTACTATGCACAGACCTCATACAATCTGCATATGCAGACTCCTCACTGCTTACTCACGGTTAATTCCTCGCTGCAACCTTACCCTGCTTCTGTCCTCCTGGCTAAATACAACACTCTTTGTAGACAAGATCATCAGCCAGATTTGACCCCGTCGATCTCCAATCTTGCCTGTATCCATTTTGAGACAGGAAGCAAAAGTTTGAACTGATTAATTCTGATTCTCTTATTTTCGTCTACTCTCTTTTTAACTATGAGGATACCAGATCTTTTTTAACTTCAATTTAAAGACTGAGATTAGTATATTACAAACTAGGGGTATTATAAAAATAGACCTTGACTCCAAAAATAACACATAAGACAACGCCTTTCGCCGAAACCCATCTAGATTCCCAGCCTTGTATTCTCAATACCTGTACCATCTTACTGAAGGAAAATTATTCTAGGTTTTGGCCAACCAATTAAAGTCATTTTTAACATAGCTGTCACAACAGAATGCAGTGGACTGCTCTCAATACAAGAGAAAACGGTAGGCTTATGTTAAAAATTGATCATTTCTCCATTAATGGTGATATACATAAAGTGAAGAGATATCTTTTTCCATACTTGGGAGCTCTACTTTTATCTTCCAACTCAATTCTATATCTAGGTAACCATGCTTCATCCCATCATAAATTTTCGATTGAAATATAGTTCTACATCGAAGCATAATATCTCCGCAGTCATACTCTGGAATTCCCACAAAACTTACATATAATCTGGATATCATCAAAAAACCTATTTAAAATTTCAATCTATTCAAGGTTAGATGTTGGTAACAGGGAATACGGTAGTAATACTGCCTGCTTCAAATCGATGTGTACAATCTCCAGTGTTTTATTTACCTTAACTGCGATTACATCTGAACAAACGCGGCGATATATGTATGTAATAACGTTTCATCAGCTGTTTGATCTAGTTATCCAACAATAAATGAAGTCATCTTACATGTCATCAACTCATTTGTACATCTACAACACTTCCCACCACAATAAATTCGCTTTATTCCCCAGTTAAGCATATTCATATTTTCCTATTACTTCGATTCTTTATTTCTCTTGTGGTCTTTTCGCGTGGCTGATCACTGTATATCCAGCACTTACTGCCAAACTAAGGGTATAAATTTAGGCAGCAGCCAAATATACAAATGTTTAAGTATTCATGATTAATTCTGTGATAGAAATGACTTGGGGTGCAGTGTTGAAGGCTCATAATATCATCGCAAACAATACTGAATTCATTTTTATCAAGTTATTATTTCTCAGCTCATCACCTCATAACATTTCTTCACGACTCTTATCTTTCAACTTAACATGGAGGAGGTGGGCGATCTATACTTTTGTGATGACGTTCAAAGTAGTTGAGGGCAACAATATTTAACTCGGCTATAAAACCTCGGAAAGGCTTCGCAAGATGCTCGGGAAAATTACTGTTAGCTTTAGCCTCATCAAGAATATTTGCTATTTTTTCAATTAATATTTTGGCTTCTTGTGTTCTGGTCCCTTCTGCTGAGGTAATTGACAATAGAATTTCCGACGACTCTATCCTGCCTATTGAGGCAGGGCAAGTTGAAATAAGGGGAGGGAAGTGAGTAGAGGGGGGGTTCAGGAAAGTCTGTCGTAGAAGTTATATTTTGGTTCATAATTTGTAGAAGTGAATGTTGTTTTAACCAGATGATTCCTCACTTACAGTGCACAGAAATATATGTGAATATGCTTGTGATCTTGATACATCACGTGAATATCCTGTAAACCCATTAAGATCTTTACATTATTGTAAGTAAATTGTCATCGTAATTTTCATTCTGCCTTGCTACGCCATAGTTCAAATGAGAACTTTTGTTCGGAAGATTCTGAGGTATTTTTCTTTTAATCAGAAAGAAAAAAATATTATCAACTTGTTTTGGGCATCAGGTGACATCGTTCCTTCTAACCCTTGCCAACTCTCCTCAGCCAAGAGTTGGCGCCATATCTAACTAGTAAGCGCTTATATCTCTGTGTAAACTGCCCTACATTGATAAAATAGAGTACGACATCAATGCTCTTCATTTAGGTAAAAAACCGAAATCTCTTTCGGAACGCAAATTATCTTCCGCATTACCTGTATGCGGTATTTCATCAGACTCACCATCATCTAGAGTTGTCCTCTGTTTGGCCTCTGTTGTAACACTGACACCAACCTATAATAAATTAGCAAAGTGAAATAAAATTGAGAGGATAGATTTCTTACATCATCATCATCATCATCATCCACCGGCGCATCTTCATCTTTCTCCGTTTTATGAAGAGCCAGTCTGGCAGCAAACTGAAGACGCGCACGAGAAGGAGGAATATGAAGTGAGGGTAATGGAGGCGGTGCAGCGGGAGGTTGGAGATCAGTAACATACTAATACTTGTCAGAGTATACTCTAATGTATGGATCAATCTTGAACCCCGCCCTCAGGAAACAAGGGGGTCTCGCGATCAAGTTTTTCAAGGTATTCGTAATCGACTTCTTCTTCGTCGAATCTGTCAAGATTGGGGGCTGAAAGAATAGAGAAACCCACTTCAGCTCCGGCCATTTCATCGTCTTCTTCGTCGTTTGTTCCAAGTCCATTGAGACCAGCTTCAGCAAAAGCCGTTCCGAAATTACCAACATTAGAGCCAGGAGGTCGCTGGCCGATAGGTTTTTCAGGTCTGTAGCCCCCAAGAATAGCATTATCTCTCTCTCGAGTCTCTGCGAGTGTTACTTCAACATATGTAATCCAGTCATTATTCATGATCTTGCTAAGAACAGATTCCGAAAGAATCTCAGGGGGGTGTCTCTCAGTGAACTTTACAACTTCCTCGGCGATTAAGGTTAAATGACCCATATAACCAAGTCGCTTCTTTGACATCTGGGATGTCTTGTCACTTTCTTTCTGACCGTTGATAATTCGTATTGTAATATTCCCAGTTTCAAAAAGATTGAAAGCAAGGGAACGGTTAAAGCCTTCTTCCATTGAGCCATTAAAGACTTGTTGTACAACATCATAAACGACATTGTGCAAAAAGTTATTCCATGGAAATCGAAAGAAAAAGTCCTAAAGTGATTAGATAAATTCATAAGAAGTTAGCATCACGTACTAGTATTGTTGGAATAACTTTATGTTCAACAAACTGTATCTTCAGAAAGTCTCCAACGACTGGGTAGTCTCTGACAGCCAATCCCACATTTATAAATTGTGAATTTTCACCACTAGATTCCTCCATTATTGTGTCGGCTTCGGTGGGACATACTTCATGTCGCGGGGTGAGCTCGATAGGGACTGACCCTACACTAACCGTTTTCAAAGTCAGGGGGTCAGGAATATCATCCGGGTGCTCGTGAGGGTTCAAAGGGGTCAATAAAACATCTAATTGGCTTTCATTGATATCGGAGCTAGAAGAAGAGAGAAGTTGTTCATTTTTAATTGCAGGATCGTCAAATGAATTAGTAGTCCCGGATTCCTTAGTATCAAAGTCAGTAGAGGTGATTTCTTCTGGATATTTTTGATTTAGTTCAACTATTTCTTCATCGATATGAGTTTTTTGTGTAACATTGTCTTGATAAGCGGAAGGGTCATCAGTTTCTTGAATACTTAATGGTCCAAAATTGTTTGCCTCAAGCCCTAATGAGTCAATCTTTCTAGAAATCCCCTTTATAGGAGAGAGGGGTAAGACCGTTAATCCAGACTCAAAGGTTCTTTCATCCCCCAATTTTATGGAGATAGATTCATCTGAAAAGTCTTTATCGTTCCTCGCTGTAATGTTGGAGGGCTCAGGATTTCCCTGGTCATTGGTGTTATCATCACCTGAGTGACTTACTCGTTCAAATCCATCATCATCCGAAGCGTTTTGTATGTGAAGCTTCTTAGATTCGTCTGCCCTGGAGCCTTTCATCAGAGAATCGTCCATGAAGGTTCCAAATTCCCCTTCAGACTTTAATCTTTCCCTTTCGATATCTCTTCTCCGTATAATTTCTTCGCTACCAGCCTCATTTAAGAGTCCCATATTACTACAGTGAAGGAGTTCTGCCATCAGTTCACATATCTTGAAGCGGTCAAATCCTAAAGGTTCAATCTTTTCCCCGAATGCTGTATTTAATTCTTTCCGTTTATTTGTAATAGAGCCTTGGGCACTTTCACTAGACAAGTTAGGACTTAGCATCAATGCCATAAAGTCAGGCACTCGTTGTGCGAATAATCTTAAGAGAGTACCGAGATAGATAGGGTCTCGATTTGAGGGAGAATTTACTTCTGTACCAACGTATGGATCGTAGTCCGAGTTATTTTTTCGTATGACCTCTATAACTATACCGACTCCAACTGTTAATGGATTGCCACCTTTAAGCATATACATTATCAAATCTTCTACACATGGTTGCGACACCAACTGCCTGGTTAGTTCATTGGGCCCGACACATGATTGTTGGTTCTGCGGGGTATTGGCAGATATAGTGATAATTGCTTTGAGAAAATCTCCAGCAGATGTTTGCGTTGCCCAGGTATGTTCAGAGGATAAAAATTTAAGTAGCATTGGCATAAGATCCTGTCTTTGTAACCACTGAAATTATTAGTGCTTGGTCGAATTAAAGTCATTTTCACTCACATCAACAATACCTTGTCCAGCCTTCCCTCTTTCTAAACTGATAATTTTTAACAGTAGATCCATAATCATAGGTGAGTCAACATGATGAAGCATGTTCTTGACAACACCTTCGCAAGATTTAAAAATTATGAGCATATCTTCTGTTCTACTATCAAACAGAGCTTCGTTAACTTTAGTGAAATAACTTGCTTGAAGAGGATCTAGGGGAGGAGGTGTTTTTAGAAATTCCCAGAATTTTCTCAAAAGCTGCTGGTTTTCCATCAATGACTCAGATATTGCCCAGTTATCTAATGACAAAACTTCTGCGGCAATGTACGCATATCGATTTCTTTTTTTACTGTAGAGATCTCCATTCAAAACATCGCTTTGATTTTCAAGGTTTGACTGCTCATTTTTGTTTGTATGAGATTCTGAAATCTCATTTTTGACTGCTTCGATTTTAGGTGCTATAACATGATCCAGAAGCTTTTGAACCGTTGGTGGTCTGCTTAGGTAGTAGGTCAACTTAGGGGTGTGCTGTTTAAGTTCCTGCATTAAATCGCTCTCATCAAGAATTTCTTCAAGTGTGACATTAGGTTTGTCAAGAAGTGCATCAATTGGGGACACATTGGCATAGCCGGCAAACCGCCAAAACATCGTGCAATTGTTCGACAGTGGAAATGTTAGCACGAGAGAATACTTCTGTGGCTAACTGTCTCTAAGGAATAGGTCATGCGGAGAAAAAATGTTAAAGACACCTTGATGTTATCTGGAGTGAAGTCTCTGGCAGTGTGAAAGTGGTAAAAGATGTAAAGATGAAACTCCTTCAACCGATCACTAGCCCTAAAAACAGCAAAATTAAACCCAATAATCCGAGAGAGTGAGAGAGTGAGCGGTGTCAAACATGCAATTTCAAGAAGCGTTTGCGTTGTCAGATTCCTTATTGACACTAATTTCCAGCCAACCGAGCCGCAGACATTTCTAGGAATTATCTTCAGCAACCAAGAATATCGAAAAAAATAATTGATACTGTGTACAAAGTTTTGATAACTAGTTGTGGTCGGGTATATGGGCATGTGCTGACTAGGCTGGTTATGAGCTCTCAGCTCTGTCAATACTACCCATGCAAATTATGGTAATAATTTGATGCCTAATTTTGCACATCTCAAGCTTGGTTGAGTTGATATCTTTACAACCCACCAAACTCACAAACCAATGAAGTAAAATGATCCTAACTACCTACATTGAACTTGGCACAACTGTGACTGAAAGTAGGAGAAAATAGTATTAACTTGACCGATACAATTCATGCTTCTTCTGGTTTAATCTGTTGATGGGCTGGCTGAGAAAACATCAAGGTCATGGCACTATTGTTAAATTCAAAGTAGTAGTAGTTATTGTATTTATTGAGCTATCTTGAATCTAAGACTTTCATAACACTAGGGATCCTCTCTAACCCAGGCTACATATTTTATAGTGCTCTTACCCACTTTTGTTACTAGAAGATCTCTGATACAATACCCATGATGAATAGCCATTCGACTCAGTTTTACTCGAAGTATTCGATCACCTTTTCTTCGGAAACGTCTACACAAATAATAAAAATAAATATGAAAAGGGTAACAATGGATACTGCGTACGCGGGAAAAAATCTCAAAAATCCTGCAACCCCAGCCAGCCAAGGCCTAGACACTAGAGCCACATGAGGCGCGTATACCTATCGATATTTCCCTCCATCGTAACAAGAGAGTCCAACTCGATTCAATTCATCACCACCGTATGGATGTTGGGTACCCTTCCAATACTTAGTGGTTGACTTCTCTTCCTTGACCAAGTAAGAAGTAGTAGTAAGATGAATAGGTCTCCGAACCTATTCATTTGGACTGATCGCAGTTAGCTTCATGATAAGGATGCTAGGGAATTGTGCTGAGAGATTAAGACGATACTGTAATAGTTATGTCTTTTAAATTCGAACGTCCTTTAATGGGTCCAGGTAAAAATATCGAGACGGTGCGTCACACAAGTGATCTTCGCTCTGCGACCCCAGACACATGGAAAGTTTAACAAAGTTAGTGAAATAATTAACAGTTATTTGAACTTATGATTCGTTTTTTCCGGACTGGGGGTCGGTATAATTATATTTATTGAGAGAGATAGAAGTTATCATTGTCATTTTGTTTATCATAACTGCACGACTTGACCTTGTAACTAGACAACTGTTGCATTTCATTAAATTTCAAGTATTTTCTCTTCATTTTAATACATTTTATAAACTAAATTGAGAATATTGTACATTTAATTGTGGTCTTGGCATTCTCATTTATTCGACCACTTTCTCTAGCATGCTTTTAAAACTTGGTGAGACCTCCTATAGCTCTCAACACGACCATCACATTGACGATCTCGCATATAGTCCTGCATTCACAACAGGTTATGAGCCCGGGGTACTTCCCTGGGCAGTACAACAAAAACATTTTCTAAAGTAAGGTCTATCTAACTATCTCTCTCCTCTCTCAGAATATATTAAAACAAAAAAAAAAAATGGAAAATGGAAAATAACTCAGCTATAGTTCCTTCTGCCGGGGTTAGTTTTGGTAATTGGGAATCGGACCTACAGGCGGCATTAATTAAGAAGGGACGTCTGGCACACGTTTTCCACGACCTAGATGAAATAAGGCCTGCACATCGACCACAGACCACACAAGCACCAGTACGCAAAGAATCCTAATCAGACAATGAGTTTGAAGAGCTCTCCACGAAGTACTTGGGCGAGTTAGCGATATGGAAAGAGGGAGAGATTGAAGCAAGAATGTCCTACTACGAAGGTTGAACCCCAGTGTTCGACCGCAAGATTTCCGACACATGACTGCTGAACAAATTTTCGATTCTATAGCAACCACTAGAGTAGAAAATGCGGCAAATCCATACGACATTGCTGTCAGGAATCTCATCAATACCAAGTTCACAACTATCGACGAGTACTGTGATCAGTTTATGCAACACTTAAGCGTGAATAGTGCGGCAGAATCAATGGTCGACCAGCAAGTTTCTGTCAACACATATCATGTATTGCATGGTTTTGCAAGCTCTTTATTCGTCTTAGGCACTGAATGTGTGGAATAGCTGGACACATGGAGACAGACCAAAGTAATTGATAGTAAACATAGATATGTCTCGTTGGAGCAATTGATGTCTACTCTTAGACAAGTTGGAAACTCGAAGATAAAACAATCAGGACCAGTTATGGCAATGACAAATGCAAGGGATGGCAGTCCTGAAAATAATAAGAAGAAACTAATTGGGGGGCCTGATGATCGGTGTATACTTGGCATCGCCACAGTAATAAAGAATGTTTCCGGCAGCATCCAGAGTTGAAGCCATCAAGGAATAAGAAAAAAGGGAAAGCTAAGGTTGCAGATGGGACCGATGACGTAAACTCAAGTGACAGACATTATAGTGATAAAGAGATTTCAGTTTGTAAATTGACCAAAGCGTCATCAGCTAGTCTAATGAATAATCCTTTACTTTATGATACTGGTTCCTCGCACCACTTCGTTCGTAGTGAAAAAGACTTCATCGCTCTCAAGAAACTAAACAAACCTTTCAGATTTGACCAAGCTGTTGGTTCATCAGAGCTGATGTACCAAGGTAAAAGCAGACTTGCTATTGGCAACCAAACTTTAGAGCTTGATGAGTCCCTTCTTTCTCCCAATTCAGCCTGTACAGTCATTTCAGCAGGAAAACTTAAAGAATAGCACGAAATTTTAGCAGCGCACGCAAATGAGATGCCTGTCCGTATGAAGGATAATATACCCGTAGCTCGCTTAGATACGATCGATCATGTTCTTTATGTCAAGCCCCTGAAAACATCCGATACTGCCACCATATCGAATAGCAATAAAGCAGCTCCAGGAGTTACTAGAATTCTACTTGCAACAAATGCACAAAGATGGCATCAGAGACTTGGCCACACTGGTCAACAAATTTTAAAGAAAACTGCGCAATGTTCATTGGGAATGGATGGTATAGATTTTAAGGAACTACCAACTGTGAGACTTGTCATCTGAGTAAGGCACAACGATTTGTATCGAGGGAACCAAAACCAGCACCAGGTAAACGACTGGACGAAGTTTTCGCAGACACTGTAGGGAAACTGACTGCAGCTTTTAACGGTCATCAGTATGCTATAATTCTATCTGACGCAAAATCAAGGATGAGATGGGCAATGACCACCATCACAAAAGACGAAATCGCAAATCAACTGATTCAATGGGTTGAATTTCAGCATCAGCAGTATGGTAAACGGATTCGAGTAGTCTTCAGAGATGGTGGCTCTGAGTTTAACCGTATAAGAGAATACTGTGATAAGCATGGTATACGTACTGAAGTTTCTGCGCCGCACACGCCAGAGCAGAACGGAGCAGCAGAGGCCTCTAACTAAGTCATCCTCAGAAAAGCACGCTCTTTGTTAATCGACGCTAACATGCCGCCATGCTTCTGGCCCTGTACAGTCGAGCATGCATGTTTTATTACAAACAAGTTGTACTGCCTCCACACAAAAAAAGTGCCAATAGTCTGTCGACTTCTTACATGGATTGAAGCAACCACACCACGAAAGAGTCGATTTCTCTTGCTTACCCCGTTTTGGTTGCCGGGCCTATAAGCTGATCAGTCAAAAACCAGGAAAGTTTGAAGCAAGAGCGGAAAAAGGGTGGTTTATCGGTTTTCCCAAAAACACCAGCAAAAATTATTTAATTTATCATCCTCACTAGATAGCTAAGCAAGTCTTGAAATGGATAGAGAGTTACACACCACATGTTACCCTCATTGAAGATGTAATGTTCGGTGATAAACTTAATACTGTCGATCAACAAAGAACTACAAGCTACTGGGCCAGTGAGAATTCCCTACAGGTTGAAGCAATACAGCCGACAAATTCGCAACATCATTCTCGGAATCATCAAACCACAAATAGATTTGAAGGGGAGCAGCCACCCTCGTCGATAGAGAAACAAGCAGAAAAGGAGATTGATCAACCTATCATCCCACCTCCGGCTATTTCCTTAGGGCCGGCTGAAGTAGCAAATTAGCTACAAGCTGAGATCCCACAATACCGACACTCCAAAAAGACTCAAACATTAAACCTCAAACTGTTCCGATTATAGCAGACCATAAATGGCCACAAGAATCGACTGAGTTTATTATTTCATCAAGCTATAGAGATTTAAAAAGCTCACAATCAATCGAGGATAGCAGTGATGACGGTAGTGAGTACGCACCAACACAATTGTCTGTGCAGTCGAACTTCTCATATGAATGCGAAAACCTTGAAAATATAGAAATTCAGCAGGGACAGTTAGTGGAACAAGAGGAAGAAAATAATAACAGCCAAAGTCATGAAGAAGAACCCAGTGAGATAATCGGGCCTGCTGATAGAGAGCCAGAAAAACACGACATGGTTATGACGGGATGGGATGAGGTCCCTCGTATTGTAGGACATAAACATCATCGTTCATCAGAACCAGAAGTAATACGCAGTAAGCGTGGTAGACCAATCAAGAAAGTTGATTACTACAGGTCGCACCACGGCAAAGCAACAAGACCCTATAGCGATCCAAAAACTTGGTTGGAAGCAATGAGTAGCGAAAAGTCAAAACACTGGCAGCAGGCAGTAATTGAAGAGTGTCGCTCGTTGAAACAAACAGAAACCATAGAAGTAATACCCCACAGCCAACTCCCAAAGGGTCGTAAATTGATGAAGTGTAAATGGGTGTTCAAGAAAAAGTTTCTTGCAGATGGAACTCTCGAAAAATATAAGGCCAGGTGCACCGTAAAGGGTTACACTCAGCGATCAGGAATAGATTATAAGAAAAAATTTGCACCAACGCCACGGGCAGAGACGGGTCGTATTTTGTTAGCTTTAGCGCATAAATTCAATTGGCATCGAAAGCAAGGAGATGTACCATCAGCGTTTTTAAACCCTGATCTAGATATGGATCTTTATATGGAAATGCCAGGTTTTAAGAAAGAAGGTTATATCATCCGCATTCGTAAAGGCCTATATGGACTCAAACAAGCAGCAGCTCTCTGGTACGACCATGTGAAAGCATTTCTTGCCAAACATGGCATGTTTCCAACAACAACTGACGTCTGTCTGTATTCCAACAAGCAAATAGACCTGTTTACAATGATACACGTCGTGGATTTTCAAAAAATGGGTCCAAGATTAAACAAGATTGAAACTCTCATGAAAGCCTTGTATAAAAAATACAAGCTTAAGATGGTGGAGAAAGATCTATTTCTAAGAATTCATATCGAGAATCCAGATAAAGGTACACTCACATTATCACAGAGTCAATATGCACGCAAGCTCCTCGCAAGACACGGACTTGAGAATTGTAAATCAGTAAATTCGCCACTTGAAATTCTGATGGAACCAAATAGCTTGCAATGTCTAAAGCAGAGAAAGACTGAGTATAACTCAATGGTAGGAGGTCTATAATATTCAGCAAACAACACAAGACCAGACATAGCACACGCCGTTAACCATCTAGCACGATTTCTAACAAATCCATCCGATGAGCATTATTACGCCGCGAAAAGAGTACTAAGATATATTTTTAAAGACCCAGACAAAGGAATTTCATTCTCAACTGCTAAAGAAAGACCAGTTCTTGAAGCGTACTCTGACGCGAATTTTGCTGGTGGTCCAGAATCAAGTAAAACAACAACTGGATCGCTCATTAGACTTGCTTCAGGTCCGATAAGTTGGAGATCACACCTACAACATGAAGCTGTTCTATCCACGACAGAAGCGGAATATCTAGCCGTTACAGAGACCTGTCGACAATTACAGTGAGTTAAATCCTTGTTGTATGAATTGGGAGTTAGTAATCAAATTGGAGCAAATCGTACGAGATTGTATGTGGATAATCAGTCGACTATATCATTGATCAAAAATCATGATAATCTTAAACGTTCAAAAAATATAGCCCTTGGCAATAATTACTGTCGGCAGCAATATCAACAAGAAGCTATCGAAGTGTTTTATTTACAATCTGATCATCAATTAGTAGATAGTCTGACAAAATCAAATTCACATATTCCCGTTCGATAAGAAAGAGGCATAAGTACTCTTTAAGATTACATACAATAGGATCATAGATGAGTTAATTGATGTATATTAATATTAATGTTTATCTATATAATCTGGTTGTAAATATCTACTTATTTCATAACGCGACAAACACTGACGCGCTAACTGTCATCACGTGACATTTTCACAGCACAAGGCTGACACTTTAACTAGTACTTATTTCAATAATTTAAAAATCCCGGTATGCTCTAAATGTCACGGCTTTCATGCAACCCGTACTTGTGCTCGAACGACAAAATGCCAGAACTGTGGTGCAGACGCTCATATAGGCAATTGTGAAATGTCTCCCATGTGCCTAAACTGCCGGGGTCCCCACAGCTCCACAGATACCTCCTGCCCCGCCCGACCTCGCCGCATGAATGGGGTCATTGTCCGTTAGACGGGGGCCCAACTCAAGCACATTCGAATGGCTGGGAAAAGAGAATTTATCAAANACGATTCGAAATTATACTGATTCAAGAACCGTGGACGCACTCAGACCTATCCGTACGGAGAACCAAGTCAAATCATGACTTCGAAACTTTTTCTCCACTATCGACCTGGAGCTCACGGCCGAGAATCATTACCTACATACGTACATACGTAAAGATTCTGGACTAAAACCCTTTCAGGTGGCCTGCGACATGTCCAGGGATGTTGTAAAAATAATCATCACTTGCGAAAATAGGAGGCTCCCGATCTGGAATATTTACAATGCTCCCACAGGGTCAGACGATGCTGGAGGAGGGCTCACCTCTCTACTAAGTTGTACAGATAGTCCATTCTTTGTTGGTGAAGATTTCAATCTGCGACACCCACTTTGGGATTCCTCGATCTTGTACACCCAGAGATCCTGCTCTGATCTCATTGACTGGTACGAGAGCAGGGGCCTAAAACTCCTGAACCCTACAGATACCCCTACACATAACCGTGGTGGAACCCTTGATCTTGCTTTCTGCTCGGACAACAGTGCTAAGTGCGAGGTCTGTCTTGACTTGCACTCAACTTCAGACCACGAGACACTAGTCACGACTTTGCGCT
>JAHYSP010000393.1:29314-40870 GCA_019455505.1 Pleochaeta shiraiana
TGAACCTACTGTCAAGTTGAATCATTGTATGTTTATAAACACTGCTAATGTGTCATAGCCTTGTGACTGCATGCACATTAAAATGATTCGAAAAAAAAAGAAAAAAATATATTTATATAATTAAAGCTCCGGGGCGTTCGCTTCCTGTGCTCTGGAGTAGAAAATAGGGGTAGATTTAGTGATTGTTTTGTTTGAGCCTTGCTATTACCAACCAAGCATTTTGATAGACATACCTATCAGTATTCTATTATTATTATGCAGACGATTTCTCAGGGAGAGAGATTTTTTTAGAGTGAACAACATCATCTATCTACAATATATAATTACATTTTTTTTCTACCATTTTTTTTGATTTCAATTAATTTCACCCTCCACATTCTTTGATCATCTTTCTCAGCCAAAGATATTTCATCCTGCTAAACAATCTGCTCATAACTGGGTCATAACACAGTGACTACATGTACGACGAGTTTAGAGCGTTGATTTGTTTTTTTAATCATGCGAGCCGAATTGCAAATATGTCTGTCAAAAATATGTATTTCTTTGATTATGGATTATATAATATTTGACAGAAAATTATTTATTTACAGTCTGTCAAGCTAGATCATATCACTATTCAAAAGTATGAGGATGAGCGAGAATTGTCAAAAAAAAGGTGAGGATAATGATTAAGAATGAATTGATGGTTCAGGAAACTTCGAAAATATCAGTAAATAGAAGATTGAGTAAACAAATAAATCACTCTAACATCATTCATTACCCCCTAAGTTGAGAACCGAGTTGCGAAGTAGCGTAGGCTTAAGTTATAATCAAATCAATGTATTTCAAATAATACCCCCTAACTAGAGAGTCGAATCGCGTAGCAGCGAAGGCTCGAGTTGCTAACCCAAAAAAAAATTCCTCGATAACACCACAACTCAACCCCGCAACAACATTACAGCTCTCTATTTCACCACCAAAACTCAATAACCCATATCTCATCACCACTTCAATATTTTTTCATGAAATTAATACCTCCAGATAGCTATCTGGTTGGGTAAACAAATAAATAATTGTAATATCATTCATTAAACCCTAACATGAAAGCCGAGTTGCGAAGCAGCGCAGACTCGAGTAACAATTGATAATTTATATCTTCAACATTACTTGAGAAATATAAGTAATAGTGCCAAGCCGCGAAGCAGCGTAGGCTCGAGCAATAGTTGGTTCCATCAACATAATAACTTAAAAAAATCTTGAGTCCAGAATCAATGGGAATCACGTAATAAAAAATACGAGCACTCCAACTCGAGACCCAAGCCTCGAGTTGCTAACGCAAAAAGAGGTTCCTCGCTAACACCACAACTCAACCCCACAACAATACTACAACTCTCCATTTAACCACCAAAACTCAACTCATATCTCATCACCACATCAAAAAATTTTCCTGAAATTAACACTCCTTTGTAGACCTCGACCTAAGCAAAGCTCTCGGTGACCGAGTGCTGGGATCAGTTGATAAAAGCTGTAAGGATTATATTGATTAATTCTAAAAAATCTTAATTCGTATATTTCTAATTCTACCGTAGATATATATACATATGTTCTTCATGTTCAGTTGCGACTGTAGAAAAGAAAGAATGTACTAGTAGAAGGTACTAAGATCCGAATAATCAAACAGTAGTAAATACGAGCACTCCATAATATTCACATGCTACACGAAATACGATCTGACAACTGATAAGCAAATTTATACGAAGGCGCTTGATTGTCATTGCTTTAACCCTGGTGTTGATCTCACTGGGAAAATCTAGAAAATGATAGTAGTGTAAGCTTCTTTGAACAACCACAGAAAAATTCATTTTCCAACATCAGTAAATAGACTAAAGATTTCTGAAGGAAAACAGGTCTCATTACATACAGGAATTAAAGTCCTAATGGGACAAATTGGAAGGTATAGATACACTACCCATTTTCAATTGAAACAGACATATCATATCAACTCCGTCTTGATTGTTAGTAGATCCTGCATTAACTGGCATACAGACAGGTTGTTAAAATTGCCATATTTGATTATAATGCGTAACTACTTGAAACAAACCACCATGATGAGTAAGGGAGACAAACATAAATATATAATTACCAATAATACACGATATATTGCGTTTAAATTCTCATACTAATGCGTTCGCTAGTCATTCAGAGGGGCTATTATACATTTGAGAGATACAAGAATGTCAGATTACAATAGTCATGGTCTTCAACAAGGTCATATATTTTGAAAGTTACTTCATGCCACTACGCTCTTGAAAGCTCTAGCTCCCTCCTGTGTTTCTATAAGCCAGAAAATTACGTCTCTAAATTTCCTTTTGCTTTTATTCTTTCTGGCCAATGTCCTCGTTTCCCTAAAGAAGAAAAACTGTTCAGTGGATTTGTCTGCCCCCTAAGCGCAGTCCTGGTAGTTCTTGTGATCGAATATCTCATGGTATGCTTTATAGTCTCCATCTCTTGTCCGTTCGAATACCATTAAATTGATAGTTCTCCTAGAGAGAAATAGTTCAGTTGGGTATTTATTTGCCCAGGAATTCAACTTGAATTTTGAGGTCTCTGTAACTTAGTAGTGCATTTTTCTCCCACTACTCATCCAAGAGTGATTTTCTTTTTTCCAACACCAACTTTTTGACGGCAAAGAAAGGTGCACCTTAACTATGGGAATTATTGGAAGCTCTCTCCACTTCTCCTTTTGCTAGTTTTATAGCTATCATTTACTTTACTGCCTTTTTGGTTTCGAATCCAACGACCGGAAATACACCCAGTCTGAACGTGCGGTAGTCGAGCCCTAGTCTCCAATTCCTTCTGAAATTTCCAGATATCTTCAGATTCCCTCCGACTAGTGGAAATTTGGTTTCCTTCCATGATTCCAGTTGCGGTCTGTTTATCTGAGTAATCTAAATTATTGTTGTCAAATTGCGGGTAGGCCTTTTACATGCACAGCTGAATTGCTTGTGATGTCGCTAGGATTTCTACGTCTAATGGTTTAACCATTCGGTTAACAGTTAGACACCGAGCGGCAATTTTCTGTCTGGTTTGATAGATGAAAAATCCAGTTGCTGCCTTGTGAGTGGTGGGTAAGCAGGATCTATCTGTTTATATATGAATATCTTACCCAGAATGGCAGAGTTCCGGTTTACTCTCATTCAAGGATCTGAATTGTGAAAGTCAAATAGAGATTACCAGGGTCTTACATATCCTTTTAGGTGTCACCGTTAGTGTATTGATGCTTTAAGCAAAATCGAATAGGCAAAGGTAATGTTTATATTTTCACTGGCTATCTAATCTCAATCTAGAGTCTACTTATATACTTGCTTTGTGGTTTCTAGAATGTTCACCATGATTTGGTAACTTATCAAATAACATACATAAGAGAAGTTCTGTGCCTTGCCATTGACACCTAGAATATTCTAACTATTTCCAAGCTGGCTCTTGCACTTAGTGACCGAGGGGTGTGCTAATAATATTGTGGGCTGCAGACCTAACATGGATGTAAGACATCCTTATTATACACCGTGCTATATCTCAATAGTCACTTGACAACGAGACCGTTTTAATCCACTGACTGCGATGACCATCGTAGGCTGCAGGACCAATACAGGCTTACAAGCCGTCACATTAGGCTGGTATTCGAAAATTGACTTTCACAATTCAGATCCTTGTATAGGAGTACTAGACATGGGTGCTGTCTCTAGTGTAACGTGTTTTGAATCCACCGACGAGGGAAAAAGCTGAGCTTTAGGGGTGAGTCGTATCTTGTATTTACTATAACCTCTTTTCTTCAGGGGATGATCTTCATTTGGAGTTTGTATAATCAGTGATTATCTAATCCTCGTCTCGTTTAAAATTATGGAGAATATTGTTATACCTGATTCTCAGAATAGAGATGGAATGGGAACTGCTTTGAACACCAGTGGTATTATTGCTCTTAGTACTTGGTGAACAACAAATGAGAGCTGTTTAATTTATTTACCGCACCTTTTTTTTTAATTCCTTAATTTTACCTTTTCTCCAAGAGACAATTTCACCCGGCCACCAAGCCCTAGCTCCATATAGGGCAGTAAGGAACGAGATATGCTTTCACCATTTGTCAAATTAAATGGAGTATGTTGGAAATGGTGAATCTGTAATTGAAGAAGCACCATTCCTGTTCATTGGAACAATAAGATTTACAAGTAACACAGGACTCTGAGGCATGTTAACACTTGTGCTATCTTTCATTATCCTAGACATGTTATTATTTGTTGTTTTTTATGGTCTTAGAAATTTTATCTTTTGTTAATCTCTGTCTCAGACTTATCGTTCCAAATTCATTGTCTCTATTTCAGAATTACGAAAGTATTTAGATACAGGAGTAATGGGATATTTCTATTTTACTTTCTGGGCTATATTTTTTGTATAGAGAATGAATGTATATAAATAGTTCAAAAATATCGCCGTAGAAGAAGAATAACAATAAGCAAAAATACAATTTTACTTATCTTTCTATTTTATCGTTACATCAGTCATTTCTGATCATTCATTTTTTGAGAGTAGCCTTAAGAGATACTTTATGGAATACTTATTCTATATTGAAAATTCAAACCCTTCTATTAAATCGTTGAAAAATATATTCTGCAGCTGTTGGTGACTGTACAGATATCTCGTTCCCTAGTCCAAATCCGGCATCTTTTCTAACAGAGTGACGCTCCCCTTCGAGTATTTCTAAATCAGCGCAAGTGTGTTGTGATAGCAGCTACTTTCATTGACTATTTTATGGTGTAATATCGAGAGGATAGTTTTCTATCTAGCTAGATCTCCAGACAGTGTGCTTCTTAACGTGCTGCGATGGATTTCCCGTTGAAAGCTGAGTGTCAGGGTTGCTTGTTGTATAATAAATATATAGAGATAATCCAAAACATAATGTTACATGATTCTGATCTGGCCTTTTGACCGAGTGGTTATGCATTTATCTCGTGTGTATTGTAGGAGAGCATCCCTAGCCTGAACTATCTAGTCCAAGTCACACCCTAGTCCCACTGTCTATATATCGCTTCTGACACTAAATAATAGTTAGGCTTGGGAGCTACAGTGAAAGGTTAAGGCTCAATTTTTATATATTCGGGTTATATTGCATTAATGAGCCCCCTAATATGAAACCTAAACCTGTTCAAGGTCGGTCCTGAGCTATCGATTTTGTGCTGTTGCAAAGTGAGCACCCTGTTCACAATAAGGCGATGTCGTCTGCATAACAAAAAATGCGATATGCATTTCCAATTGGTGTATTGGCTCCGTGTACGGCATTAATAGGTTAGGGGATATCGGTGACTCCTGGGGCAGCCCACAAATTAGAAGAAACTCTCTTCTCACGATATCCTCGATTCTGATTCGTGCAGTTCTACTGCTCATGATTTTTGATATCTGTTGTATACTCCAAGTCGGTCAAATTTGCTCATATAATCTTTTGTGGAACCTGACGGGAAGTACTGTGTCGAGTGCACTTTTTATATCGAGAGTAAGTAATGATAATACCTTGATTTTAGAGAGGTCTATTTAAATTTCATGTAACAGGCAGCTGACAAGATAAGTTGTCAACGGTTTGGGTAAATTCCAAACTGCTGTGCACTAGTATTTTACAAATTATAGCTGTGAACCTAATTTGGTTGGTAATAAGTTTCTCGAATACTTTCTGAAGTTTTGGTCAGAAAGCTATATAGGGCGCGATGATCTTGGAGAACTGAGATCCTTTTCATTAGGTTTCGGAGACATGATCAATGCTGTCTTTTGAAAGTCTTGTTAATGGCAGCCAAGCTGTATACAGCGTCTGTAAGGCAGGACTGCCACATCTTTAATAATATCCCAACATGCTCGTAATGTTCTTACTGATATTCCATCAATCCTAGCTTCTGTATTTGAGGCGTTTAGGAGGAAGTTCTTGACTTCCCGTGCGATAATTTAATTTATAATGGGTACGCTAACCTGGGGTTCATCCGGAAAATGACCAGACTCGAATTATTAGCTAAGGAGGCCTTCTCAATATCAAAGCAAGTCTAAGAGCCATAGTCTTGTCTGTTGAGTCCGTACATGTATTTCAGTAGTACTAAATAGGTGAGGCTGTAAACGTAACATTTTAGTTGTGCCACCGATTAATTTTGAAGATGTCACTTAGTTCAAAGACGTTTTCTATGTGTTCCTACCAGCAAGCCTTATTTACCACTCTATTTGCTCTTCGACTATGATATCTCCAATTTTCCTGGAACACCTGTGTGGAGCAGCCGTTTCTTTGCACTCGGGGTTTTACCACTTTGTATCATAGCAACCAGAATTGTAGGCTTGAGAAATCACACACATTAGTCTAAATTCCATCAGTAATAGTCTTTGACATGAGTTATGGGTCTTGGGGCAGGTACGTGGGCGGTGGTAGTATCGTTTTTGTTGGTGTCTGGTACAAGCAAGAGTGCTAACCAACTATGGTGTGATCTAAATCATGTGATATTTGGGCACAATATCATAGATCACATGACAGGATTTCCAGCTACATCTTCTTGTTTTTTAAAATACGATATTCATTAACGAATAACATGTGTGCAGACAAAAAATATCCATGAATTGGATAAATTTGACAAATAGTTTTTTATCTTATCAATATTCTTGTGGCTTATGTATTTTTGCTAGGCTGGAAAACAACACGAACTTCTAGGTATAATATGTATCCCTGTTGACGCCGAGTCGTCGAGGACTTAATCGCCATAACGTTCATTATAACTGTTTCGAAATCTCTAAATTACCGTTTTAGTGCATTGTTTTAACATAGCTTTCTCTAATTATGACTCAAGAGGCTGTTGCAATTTCAACTTCTAATCAACCCCTGAACGGGTCAACAAGCCTTACACCAGAGGAGTATACTGAAATAATGGAGTATGAGAGAATTGTACAATTTCGTGACTCTGTCCTAGCAGGAACGCATCCCCGTGTTAAAATACCAGCACATCTTGGCAAGCCCATAGGCTTGCCTGAATCATCATCTCTTAAGAATAACTTACCTTCAGCAAATCAAAGTACCTCATCTCACTTATCGAATACAATACCTAGTTCACATAACGAGCTCTCAGTTCAAAATAGCTCCCCGAATGCTCAACGCCACTTAAACTCTCGTCCCTCCACATTCAATAAATCAGAAATTAATCCGATATTCCTCGAAAAATCTGACGGTCTAATTAAAGCTGAAATTCAATTACAACGGCAAAGGCTCGAGAGGGCATTAAGAGAACAGGTTGAACATCAACGTATAACAGCCAAAGCTTTGTTGCAGACTTCGGAGTCCCTACCCGATTTCGATGTCTCAGAGGCTTTATCTAAGGCACTTTCGATTGTTCCGCCCTGTAGCTCTCTAGAGAATGAGCCACCAGTCACCGTTGCTAGATCTTCGGGGAGCAACTCATTTGAAGATAACACATTCTATTCTAGTCAGAATGATACACCTTCGCCATCCAACTCTTCACAAGATCAAAAAATTAATGGAGTTAAACCATCAGATACTGGATTACAAAATGGACGACGGTCTACTGAAACCTTGCAAGGGGTAGATAAAGGTCTAGCTTCAACTATCTCTCATGGACGAACAAATAATCAAGTGGAGCTAAATATACGATTAGACTCTCCACTTCAAAGCCATACACAGAATTTGAAACAACGAGAAATACCTATTCCTCAAGCTTGTGCGCCACGTCAAAGAATTGCTGAGGTGGAACAATCGAAAATTAGCAAACAAAACTCACAAAGTAAATCTACAGGAATCGAAAACAATCATTATTTATCCTCTTCTACAAATACCCTGCGATCACAGGAAAATAAATTCAAGCTCGGATTTCCCACTGAATCCGTACCTACGCAAGCTCGAAGTCACAATTTATCTCCCATCGCCCCTCAGCCTGAGCGAGTCTCACCTCTGGCTACAACCAACAATCCATTGGTACTATGTGATATTACAGAAGAAATTCAGCCAGCTCAAGTAACGGCTCTTCGGCATAGACCTGCAATCTCAAGTACAGATAGCTCGCCAAAGGGAAATAATAATGAAAAGAAAAGGGAGAAAAGAAGGAAACGAAAGGCTAAAGATGGTAGTGCATCTGACTCACCATATATAAAGCCAGAACCAAAATCTCCGTCTCCTTATGCACCTCTCTCTAGGCCACAAAAGAGACGACGTGGACATTACGCCACTGAATTAAATTATGATAGACCTCAATCAAACTCGGATATACCACTTCAAGAGGGTATAGCTGATCCATCGACTTGGCGTCCACAGTCATATGAACAAGTTTCCCATTATGACGCTCCTGATTATGAGCCTCACTATCGGCAGTCGAAAGGTAATGTTGCATCTCGAAGAATCGCTAGTGGCCCATCTGCTCGTAGGCCTCATTCTCCTCAATTTTCAGCGCCTTACATTCCTAGTGGTATTCGACCAAGAGCCTTATCCACTGTTGTGGGAGGACGACTTCATGAAGAGAACAGATATATCAGAGAACCTATAATCAGAGCTAGTGTGCGTCCCGATGCAGATCGCGAACGATCAAGATCTCCCCCTCATGAAAGCATTTCATCGGGGCCCCTGCGGCAAATAGTCATTGATGAGCATGGACGCCAATACTACAATGTTACACCAGCTCCTCCAATTGGACAGTCAGTCGGGCCTACTATCAGATATCGAGATGAAGAATTGATGTATGAGCGCGTACCTGCAAGGGTTATCCCCAGTCGGATTCCTATGGAGGCTTATGAAAATGAGAGTGTTTTAATACGTAGACGATCACCAGTATATACTGCATCTCGACGTGTTGTAACTCAACCTGAATTTTTTGCAGCATCAACAAATTACCGTCCCTTCAGACAAAGAGGGTATTCAGTATATCCTACGGCAGTAAGTCCACTTGGTGAAGACCACGACCAATACAGAGTAGCTCCAGAATACAGGCAAATGTCCCACTTCGAAGAACCACCGCCACCACGAGAGTACCTGCGTGCTACAACTGCTCGACCTGAACCAATAAGATATGAACCACCACCTCGAGATTACATGGGACGCATGCAAGTCATCCGACCGGAACCTTCTCCAAGGGCAGCAGATGTACGAAGAGATATGGTTCCTCAACAAATCCAGCGAGAGTACAGCGCTCGACCGATTGATTCTGCTCCTCAACGTGAAGCACACCCTGTCGAAAGGTATTATGATACCACTTCTAGAGTCGTTCCTCATTCAGAGCATATTTTAGCCCATGAGAGCAACAGTTACTACAATGAAGCATCTATACGACGACCGGTTGATGACGCTGGACATCTCAGGGCTGGTGAAGCGAGTAGGTATGAAGATAGATATTGTAGAAGACCTGTTGATGATGGCTCAATGGACCACTCTCAGGGTAGAGAAATATATTGCAGACGGCCTGTTAATGACAGCCTTCTTGATCAATCTCATGTAAGAGAACCATCTGTGATGATTTACAGAGACGAACCGAGGAGAGATATGTATAGATAAGGTTGTGAGTAATGAGGAAGAGGAAGTATTATTTCACTTCTTTATCCGGCGTATTATAAGAACCTCGAAGTGTAAACATAAGTGGAGACTACATCATTATAATAAAATATTTAATAGAGGGAATTCTAAGCGGATATTTTAAACTTTTACTGTTAATAATATGATATATGCGTTTTCAAAAGAGATGTCTAGGTTTCAAGATATTTTTTCGAAAAAATCAGGGTAATTTTAAATTTGCACCACCAAAAGGTAAATCAACAGGTAGATTTATGGCTGGGAGAATTATCCGACTTCTTTAGATGTATGGTTGTATTGTAGACAGATTTAAATGTAGCTTGAGGGAATATAGAAACTTTGTTGATCGAGAGGGCCTGTTCAGCTTAACGTTTAGAAGAAAACTATCACTGATTCTTGATTTTGAAATTTAAACATCAGTTGAAAATCAGACACAGCGAGTCACGTTCTAAGCTGATGTGTAGCGTAGAAATAGTTAGTTAAAACTATCCGGGCCTCCCGACATATCATACAAGAGAGGGATGGAAGCCTAAAAACATTGAGAACATTCCTTTTTTTTCATTGTTTGTCACATCATTTATGATCTGGGATATATTGGCGCTTTTGTCATAAGAGTCGTTCCTATGTGAATTTTCAGCTCGATGGCTAAGAGTATGGCTTAAAAAAAATCCAACTTTTTTGAGTTTTATCCTCTTATTATCCTGCCTTTATTTCCCACTTACGCCAATTCCGCAGTATTGATTTATAATTTATTTCCTACCAGGGCATTAAGAAGATCCCCGAGGCAGAAAACAGCTAGTATTGAATAAATCAAACTTTATGTGATATGAGTTATAACCTATCGGTTTTGCGCCGTCCTTGCAGAAAATTTGAACCTTGAAGTCCCCAAGAGGATGAGATAATTCTACATTTGAATGATCAATCCTAGTCATTACTAGAGTGCAACAAATCGAAACTATGAAACTATGAATAGTAGTAATTGATTAATCACAACCTGTGAGATGTTACCTAACGTAGTTTGTTTCACTTACATCTTTAAAGTTAACCAAATTATTTATCATATAGATCATCATAATATTAGGAAGAGCAGGATTTAAGGAAGCCAGTAAGACGGCCAGTGATAGCTGCAAAACGAACGACAACTGGTGAGAGCGAACGACGCGCGCGTCTATACATAATGATGATTATAGTGAAGGCCAGGCGATGGGCAGAACCAATACGAAGAAAATCTTGTCCTTAGTCTTTTCACTCACCACCCCACAGGTGTAAACTACATCGATCAAAGTGCATAACTTACCCCTGGGGTGCTGTACATTCTTTTGACTATTTAGTCGCAAATTTGTATTTTGGTTTATCTCTTATTTTTTCCACATAACAGATATAATTCCTGTTCCCTCTCTATGGTTGTACGAGAAATCCTGGAGTAGCTGAAAACGATTCTCTGTTGTTCATAATAAATTACAGTTTTTCATTAGTAATATCATGAACTTGTGTAGGAAGGGAATTTCATCTAATTATAATTAATTAAAATAAAAAATTCTTAGCAAAGATATATTTGTTTCTTTTCTTTTGCAAGTATGATGATACAATATTAGGTGCTCATTTCAAATTATTATCTTGTATTTTTCCCAGCCACACGACGGCATTGCGATTTCTATTTATCTTTAGTATTTTATTCTTCATCGCTGCAATGGTGGTTGTCATAGTGGTTAAGAACACATCGATGTGTAACTTTTTCATTTAGCATGAAAATTGACGCAAGTTCCCTGCTTATTTCACATAAAATCCTCTTTCCGTACCACAGTCATTGATACTATCTTTCTTTTTTTATACAAAGAGAATTTTATTCAGTTCGTTTCTTCATCGCATAGTCTAAACATCACAGCAATTGCGTGGAGGTATACGCGGAATTCACGGATTTATTATCTCTAGTATTTCAAACCGACAAAATTAGCTTATTTTTATTAGGTTGTTGGTTGCTTGAACAACATAAA
>JAHYSP010000401.1:17526-28133 GCA_019455505.1 Pleochaeta shiraiana
TTGTTCCATCCTCGCACCCTTTTGGTTGCCTCATATATATCTCTTCATTTAAGTTTCCGATTAGATACGCTCCTTTAAAGTCTATTTGTCCGAGAACTAATCCATGATAAGCCGCAATGGCTAAGAGCAATCGAAATGAATCAAATCTTACAAAGAGAGAGAAAGTGTCCGAATAGTCATAAATGTAACCTTGAGTGTGTCCTTGAGCAACTAGACGAGCTTTATACTTGATAATATTCCCATTTTCATCGAATTGTTTTGTGAAAGCCCATCGATTTCCTACAATATTTGATTCTTTTGGTGGGTCAACAAGTTCCCAGGTGTCTTTATCTTGTAAAGTTCCTAGTTCGGTTCTGACTGCATTTTCCCATTTATCACATTCATGACTCTGGCGAGCTTGTTGAATTGTATTTGAAAGCTCATCATCATCATTTTTGGTTAATATATCGTATGCAACATTTGCAAAATGCGACGAAGAAAGATAATAGTTCCCGTCTATTCGCTCATTAGAATTAAAGTATACCGAGTATCCTGACTTGGGCTGTCTAATATAATCTCTGGGAATAAACCCAGCCAGATCTGTATAGTTCTTCTTTGTCAAATGCCCTGATTTAGTATTTTTTCTCAGTACTCTTTTTGTCTCGTTTGGATTACTTGTGTTTTCAATTGGTTCAGTCCCTTATGTTCCTCTAGAAAAATTCTTTCTTCATTTTTACTGAATGATATGTTCTTCACCTCGTTTTCATCGTGCGTTTCAGAAATGTTATCTTTTTCAACACATGCTTTAGGATTTTCTAAGAAACTGAAATTTCGAGAAACTCTTATATGTCTAGTATTACTGTCATGGTATCTGATTGCTTTGGGACCATCTTCAAATCCAGTAAAAATTACTTTTCGAGATTTGGGCTCTATTTTTGGTTTTGATATTTCCTCGAGAACATAAACTTCTTCCCCGAATTCACTTGACATTGACAAATCCGGACAATTTCCCGTCAAAACTTCTATGGACGTTTTCCCATTTAACGCTGTAGTCAGACTTCTGTTTCTAATCCATGCAGCATGCAATACAGCTTCTCCCCAGAGTGATTCGGGTAATTACTTCTCTAATCTCATAGCTCGTGCTAAATCCAAGAGTGTTCGGTTCATTCTCTCGGAGACACCATTTTGTTGAGGTAAATGGGGGGCTGAAGGTTTGAGCTGTATACCTCGCTCTTCTAGCCAGCTTCTTGTTCCTTCATACTCTGCCGCATTGTCAGATCTAATTTCTTTAGGTCATCTATTATATTGCGTATGTACAAAATTGCAGTAGTTCATCAACTGATGTTTTACAGAAATTTTATCTTTCATGAGTTTTACTGAGATGTGTCTCGTGATGTCATCTATAAACAAAATTAAATATTAATTTCCTCCAGGAGTATGCTTCACGTTGGGTGATCCCCATACATCGGTATGTATTAGGTCGCCAAATTTTCTAGACATTTTTTCAACTTGAATGGGAAATGGGGCACGATGTGCTTTGGCTAACATGCAGCTCACACAATTTAAGGAATTTGGGATTGGTTCATTTTTGTCTATCATGATTCCTTTTATAAGTCCTTTTTTGAATAAAAGTTTTATGGACGTTAAAGATATATGACCCAGCCGTCGGTGCGACTCTTGCCAAGAAAGAATATGATTTTCGACTACATTTACAGCAGGAACCTTATTTGCTAATGCTTTTGCATTCATTCTGTACAAATCTCCATCCAGCTTTCCAGTAGCGATTGCTTCACCATTTGAGTTTCACATGGAACATTTTCCGCTTCCATATACAATACTTCCTCCAGCTTTGTCTAGTTTCGACCCTGAAATTAAACAATATTGAGTGGTTGGCACGTAAAGGACATTTATTAACTTGAAGTCTTTAAGAATCCCATTTACTACTCCTCTCATACAGACAGTACCTGTGCCTTCAACATTAGCAGTTAATCCTCCAGCAACATTTAATGATCCTTTACTTGGGGTAAATGAAGTAAACATATCTCGCCTGTTAGCTATGTGAGTGCTTGCACCAGAATCAGCTATCCAAGAATTTTGGGACCCAGAGTAGAAGAAGAATATTCATTTGTATTTTTAGATGTATCTAATAAAGCCATGTGACTGGCATAAAAACTTTCTTGCTCAGCTAGTTGGACATTTTTGTCATTTTTTACAACTATTTCAGTTTTCTTTTTCTCTGCTTCCAATTTCTTTCTTCTTGCAATCTGTCTTGGGCCCTGCCCTTCCTTTCCGCCACCTTTCGAATAACAATCATCAATCAAGTGCCCATTTCTGCCACAATTTATGCAACGNCAATTCGGGTCAGCTTGCTCGAGATCTTTTATCCCAGCAAAGATACTTGATACATAAGTATCATATGAAGATGGTAATGACTTGCTCATCAATATAACTACCATTTGATCCTCGATAATTATACCAATATCAGCTAATTCTGCATGTAACGCGCGAATCTCTCCAATGTGGTCATGTATGGACTCTCCCTCCGTGCATCGTTTGCTCCAAAATCTCCATACCAAATCGACTTTTCCTTGAGCTCCGGTGGGTTGATGGCTTCCAACCAATGTATTCCAAACATCTGATGCAGTTTTGGTATGGCATATTTGTTGATAATTTTTCAGTCCAAGTGAGTTCTTTATCACAACTCTTGCAGTCATCTCACGATGTTTCCATGATTGGACTTGCTCTCGATATATCTCATCTGGTTTAAGTTTTTTCCCAATTACGATTTCCCACAGGTCACACATCTGCAGATTTTCCTGCACATGCCCTTTCCAGATGTTCCAATTTTCTCCGTTTAATTTATCGAAACCGTTGAATAATGACCATACCTCCTTTGGCATACTTGATACAATTATATTGCTTGATTTTTCGGATTTGTAAATTATATTCTCTTCATTTGGTACATTGGATCTATAATTGTTGTTTTCTCTGCTCGGTATATCGGATCCAAAATTTGTTTTTCCACAGCTTTTAGGGGGCATCGATGGCTCCGGTGATTTTTGGGGTATTTTTCCTTACTCAAAGTTCCATACTGCATCCCTAAATGCTTCTACAGAGCTCGCAAATTCGGAGGGGTATCGGGGAATAATAGATCTTCTTGACTTGCCTTTTCGCTTTGTTATGCCTTGGGGTACTTGCTCATCGGGTCCCTTTTCCGCAGCATCTCTTATCTTTTCAATTTGTTCTTCTGTTAACTCATCCGCATATATATGATTTGAATCAATGAAATGATGGAGTTGACTGGCAACTCTACCTGACACAGAAGGCTTTTTTTTTTGAATAAGGAGCTGTGGAAGGAAAAATAATATAAGCCCGGCTGGTGCTGATAACGTGAAAAAATAATCAATGAATTTTTATAAAAGACAATCTAGTTTCATTTCAGTGGCCATCACCTATCTGGATTCTCTCAATAAGATCATAATCTTGCTCAGACTTCGAATCCTCAGAATTCTTCCCACACCACACTTCTACTACCAAATATTCCACACATTAAGTAACTCCAAACCATTTAGAATTTAATCCCTACTCTGATCGTTTATGCCGTGTAGATAACCCCTGTTAATTTTCCAGACTTTTAGCCCTGAATTTATATCATTTAACCCTGGGCCGGTATCCCCAGATTAAGCCTTACGATTTATTTCTATCTAAGCCATTTTACGTGATACAGGATAAAAGTAAAGAAGTTACTATGGGTATTTACTCTAAGAAATAATTGATCGTCTCGATTGACATAAATCTTAACAGCATCAAATAAATTTATTGGTGCTGTATTACTCCAACCACAAATTCACCTCTCACAAAATAGCACTCGGTCTGTTCTACATCCTATCGCATACTTCTCGCAAAAGCTGAACCAAACACAACAAAGGTACTCAGCACAAGAATGGGAGCTTTTAGCAATTCTACTTGCACTACAAAACTGGAGATATTGGGTCGAGGGGGTCGACGTAACAGTAATTACCGATCACAAATCCCTACGAACTATTCAAACAAAATCTGAGCAACCAGTCAGAATCGTAAGATATTATGATTCAATTGAACATTACAACGTTCGAATAATCTACCGGAAAGGAACTGCCAATGTTCTTGCAGATTATTTGTCGAGACCTCCAGAAAATATTTTTAATTCGAAAGAAGAGGGAAGGGTTGACGATAACGGCGAAATTCTTGAGATACCAGTCCTTGACAAGATTTCTCGGCCGGAACAATTGAACCGCATAGACCTTAAATGCATCCTTGAATTTCTTGTCAACAATCAAGAGTCTCCTCCAAATTTAACGGCTGATTGAGTCATTAGCAATTTCGGAATACATGGCGGTAAGCTATATCGAGTTTTGATAAAACAAGAAACAAATATAAGCGACCAGCCAATCTCTACTGGAGCGATGACACTACTGGAAGTGATAGAATACGAAGATCTCATCAAACTTATTAAACAGCTACATGAGGATTTAGGTCACACTTCGGTAGGAACGACGACTCGCGAAGCTAGCCATAGATATTGGAGCCCCGAATTACCACTGGCGGCACATGAAGCGATTCGTACTTGTAAATCATGCCAACTGATGAGTTCTCCTGACCCAAGCTTGGGAGATCTGAGGCCAATACAACCTGCGCCACCACTCACTCGATGGGGAATTGATCACACCCAAGTGGAACCCAAAATTCTCCTAAGCGCAGTCGAATACGCCACCGGTTGGTTGGAATCAAGAATTGTCCCAAACGCTGATTTCACTAATACTGTTCCTTTGTTGTTATATATCATCCATACATTCGGATCACCCAAACAAGTCATAAGTGATAACGCGGGCTGCTTTAGTGGAGCAGAGGCAAAAAAATTCCAGCGAGATTATGGATTCACTACAACACACACCTCAGCAGGTAGACCACAAAGCAACGGCAAAGTGGAGCAAGCAAACGGCGTCCTCAAGAAAATCCTGGCTCGAACTATCCTAGATTCTCCACACCAACCACTAACCAAACACCTAACTCACGCCGTAACCCTTTACAATCGAAGAGTTTCACCGACGGGACATAGCCCTTTCTTTCTTATATTCGGAACCCAGCCTTCAGACGAAGAGCTCATTTATCCAACTTATTGTTATGAATCGAAATTGTACAAAGCCCGAAGGCAGTAGAGGTTCAGCTCGAGGAGGTCGGTGAACTTGGAATTGACAAATAGATTATCTCAAGGGAGGTTCAAGTTATAAATTTAAATTTATAAGTAGATATTAACAAAAATTGCTAAGCTGGAGATCCAACTACTTGGAACGAAGTCATTCTTATATACAAATTCCATCATAAAAATCTTATAAAAACAAACCATAATATTTCGTGCAGCAAGTATATTAATCAAAAGCTCCCGAACTTCATCAAAATAACTCTGCCAATTGTTTCTCAGACTTCTCGGATATTTCGAGTTTCGTTAACAAACAAATATTTTGTGAGTCTCGTCCGCCAATAGTTTTTAAAGATTCTAGATTTTATGTTCCAGAGGAACCGAAGTTTACCAAGTAAGAAACGCGCTAAAATTATGAACCAATAGATAAGCAACCTTCCGCAATCTTTAGTTTACCTTTTTAAATTGTCGGACAACCCCGAATATCAATGGATTCGAAAATTGTCCACCATAATTGGGTTAAATTCAATAGGCCAAATATCGAATTACCAAATTAAATACTAAAACATAATTCTCCGGATCAAATTTCTAATTCCGAAGTGTCGAATCAAATTAATAAATACAACTTATGAATCAAATTTCGAATACAAGAGTACCAAATCGGATTATCGAATAGTAATTGTTGGAACAAATCTTGTTTTTCAAAGTATCAAATCATCCAATAACGAATAACGAATATCGAAAAATCGAACTGCAAGATTAGTGTTACGAATTATTTTTGAAGCAAATATCAGATTGTCAAATTTAATGAGAGAGCCAGTTATTTTGAAAGTGATCATCACAACAGGCCTCTGACACATCCCTCATCACTTTATCCCCACCTGAAATCAAACTGGTTTACGTTTTAGGAACGATTTTGACCTCCACTACTCTCTCCATGTCCAACTTCTCCAGTCCATGATCCGAGTGCGGTCTTATAGTGGCCTCCTGTTCCAATACCTGCATCCCACCTTCCTGTGTTCTTAGGCCCCCTATAAACATCCTCAAATTGATGGGCGACTTGGCTAACAACTCTTAGGTACTCGTCAAAATCCCATTTTGGCAGAATATAATTTCCAGAGAGAGCAGTCTTTAGTTTGGAGTTAAGACCTGTACGCAGGAGCCAAACCTTTATACGTCCCTCCCAGCTATCACCTTGAGCTTCCGTAAAGTTGTTTGCCCAGGAAGAGAAAAACGAGGCCCATCTCTGGTCTTCACCCATCTTCATCTCATGTAAAACATTTTAGCTCATTCAATTCTTGCCGTGTCTAGATTGCTGCGGTCCAAAAATTCGATGAAGTCCTCAGGTCGTCGTGCATCATTCACATCCCCCACTTCATAAAAAGCACTCGCCTTGCGACGAGCGCTTCTTTCCAAAGAGTTGTAAATACCAGGGAAAGCTCGCGAATCGGTGTACCCTAACATGTTCCATTCCATCCCAAGCGTATCCAAAACAGCCTTCCGCCATGCAGGATAAAGATCTTCACTTCCATGATATTTTGGTAAATCTGATGGTCGAAACAAGACTGGTGATCGAGGTGCTGGTTCTTTGTTGATCATAACCGCAGGCTTCGCTTCAGACCTTGGTCTGTCTTGTAGCTCAATCCGTAAATTGTTAATCTGTTGTTGCAAATTTGCGATCACAACGTCTGACATCTCCTCATCTAAATGAGACATCGCGCTGTGAAACGAGTCGGTTCGCTTCGTCGTCGTCGTTAGGCTACTTTTGTTTTTGTCGTAAATTTAATTTTTTTTTTCTTTGTCGTGCTTACTTTTACTTGTTAAAATCAATATAGGAGAACATTTAAAATATGTCACGGCTCAAGATAATAAAACATTGAGCATTTCAAATATCAGAAGGTAGTTCATTTTAAAAGTTCTAAAGAGAGAATCTAGTACGATGAAGACAAAATCTGATATACCGACATCCTAGACTCTGTAAGCAAAACACAAGTGCGAGCTAGCTCGCAAGGCTATTATTATCTCGAATTCTGATGATTTCTCAGCCTCGCTTAGATGCAGCCTGCACTGAATAGTGTAGGATACAGGAAAACACAAGCTGAAAAGCTGTTGCACTCATAAATCTAAAGCATGGTGGACACCGGAGCTTACTGACCTAAGAAAAGAACTTGGTAGACGAGAAAGAAGACAAAGAAATATTTTTTCTTCTGAAGAAGCCATGACAGCCTACAAACACACGCGAAACGTTTACTTCGATAGATTAAAAGAATATAAGCAAAGTCACTGGAACTCTGTTTTGGAAGAGGAAAGTCCCACAACTATTTTCAAAGCGATGACGTATACGAAACAACAAGCAGTACGAAAAATTCCTGCCATCGAAAGACAAGATACTAGTCTAGCCGAAAGGTTCGAAGATAAATGCAGCACATTTCGTCAAGTCCTCTTTCCTACACCACCGGAAACTGATCCTCTCATCTGGAACAACTACAAGGAGAGTTATTGGCAGTGACCAAAGCCGGATGAAGAAGAATTGGCACGGGCATGTTCAGCTGCCATCAAAGGAAAATCTCCAGGCCCTGACGGTATCACACAGCTAATGATAACAAATTCTTACAAAGCAATACCACATATATTCTTCAGACTATTCAATGGCCTTATCTCAGCTGGTTATCATCCAAAATGCTGGAAGAAGGCAACCGGAGTAATATTACGCAAACCAGGAAAGTCTAATTACTCAGCCAAAATCTTATCGCGTTATTTCACTACTAAACTGCTTGGGTAAAATAAGCGAGAGAATACTTGCCAAAAGATTATCATATCTAGTGGAAACAACAAATCTTCTCGACACAACCCAGATTGGTGGGCGACTAAAAAATTCTGCAGTAGACGCAGCACTTTTGCTCACAACCGAGATCCAAAGAAATAACCATCTTGGCAGAATTAGCTCAACATTATTTCTGGATGTTAAAGGGGCTTTTGATCATGTTTCAAAGAACCAGGTTCTCAGAATATTGCAGAGTCAAAAGCTACCTGTTAATCTCATTTTTTGGATATCATCTCTTCTCGATGAAAGAAAGCTCCAAATTTTATTCGGCGGTGAAAAAGAATCTTTCAAACATGTCAAAACAAGAATTCCACAGGGCAGTCCAATCTCCCCAATTCTGTTTCTGATATATATTCGAGATCTAATTCAAATTAAATAAACTCATGTTCTTTCGTACATGGATGACATAGCTATCACCACAGCATCGGATAGCATAAAGAAGAATATAAGGATACTACAGAGAGAGGCTACTCAAATATATAAGTTCGGTTACAGAATTGCAATCAATTCGACCTTTAGAAAAAAGAATTTATGCACTTTACAGGTCGTAAAGAAGCTCAACTATACACATTAAGACTTCCTAATAGGTTCGATATTAGACCCAAGGAATCCCTTCGATGGCTAGGAATATGGTTCGACCCTAGCCTTAAGTTTCGAATCCATATCAATACAAAAGTTTCTCAAGCAACACAAGCTTATAACCGAATGTCAAGATTGGCAACTGTAGATCTTAGATTATCCCCAGCTGCAATGAGACAGATCTATCTTGCATGCATCACAAGCATTACAGACTTTGGTTCTGTCATTTAGTGGAGAAATCAAGAGTTTGTAATATCGGAACTTCAAAAACTTCAAAATATGGCGTTGAGAAAAATACTTGGTGTTTTCAAAACAGCGCCTTTTAAGGCAATGGAAGTCGAGGCAAACTTATTACCCATAAGACTCAGACTTGACTCGTCTGTTCATAAATACGCTTTAAGAATGCTTAAGCTCTCACCATCTCATCCGGTAAATCAGTTACTGCGAAGGGACTTAGACCTTCCAAAAATCTCCCAAATGGAAAAAATTCGAATTTCTCTTCAACTAAATACAGAATCACTTCCAGTAGAAACCATCAACCATTTTACATTTCCACCTTGGAAACTGGACTCACCATTTGAGATCCAAATCAAAAACATGAAGAAAGAAGATGTCGCAGAATTACATCAAGAACATAAAGCTACGATAGATCGTAGTAACACCACTTTAATCTACACGGATGCCTCATATTCTGATCAAGGGCATCGAATATGGATAGGCGTAGCTGCTGTCGGTGAAGCAGATAGAATCTTGAACACTTATATTTCAAATATCGGACATCAAAATATAGTTTACAACGGTGAATTCGAAGCAATTACACAAGGAGTGGAATATGCAAGCACAAAAGACAAGCCAGGAAGCCGCTTTGAAGTTTATTCATATAGTCAAACGTCACTCCAAAGACTTTCAAATCTATCAGATACAACAGGACAAGATTTTTTGATGAGAGCACTTAAAACATATCAGATAATAAAGCAAATAGGATCTTCATTAGCATTGGGCTGGGTTCCCAGACATTCAGATATCAAAGGCTACATGATTGCAGACGACTTGGCCAAACGGGGATGTGAAATTGAACCATATATTGCCAAAAAAAATTATGGATGCATTGCCGCAAAAACATCACTTCAACAAAAACATGATTGGATATCTTATCTTGGTAATACTAATACAAAAATATCGAAAACCTAATCATACTCCAAAAGATTTTCTTGGAGGCTAACTTCAAAGCCACAAGTACCTCGCGGAGTCAAAAGGAATATTTCAAGTGCATTTTTTCAACTTAAACTTGGACACGGGTTTATAAAATCATACCTTCATTGCATAAAAGTAACTTAAGATGACTTATGTCAGTGCGGAAATAAAGAAATCCCTGAACACCTACTTCTAAGCTGCAAAATTTATAACAAAGAGAGAAAGAAACTAAAAGATATCTTAAACAACAACCAGTCAAAAATATGACTTTTGCTACATACAGCGATAGTAAAAAAACATACCCTAGAGTTTATCAAAAATACTAAAATCTGCTCACGCAGGTAGCACCAAAGAAAGGAAATTACGGAATAGAGAGATGAAGGTTAGATTTGATAGAGAAAAAAGGGTTAAAATAAGTGTAATAGGGTAGGAATCTTGGGCTCGACCCAAAACATCCATTAGTATATATATAATGCTAATCAATTTGTAACAATCTAAATTAGAGCCTCTTTTTATAGCAGGACATATGTATTAGATAGTCATAGACTCAATTAGGATAATAAAATGATTTTAAAAAAAAACACAAATTTTATCTTCTTACAATACTCAGAACCCAACCATAAATTTTCTCAGCATATAATTTAATTCTTATCTCACAATTTTTTCCAAATCAAAAATCATATATCTTATCAATATCTACAACCTCTTTGTCCATAATCGAGCTCATCTGTTATGAATCGAAATTGAACGAAGCCCGAAGGCAGTAGAGGTTCAGCTCGAGGAAGTCGAGGAACTGTGAATTGACGAGTAGATTATCTCAAGGGGGTTCAAGTTTGGAGTTTAAATTTATAA
>JAHYSP010000405.1:2727-13652 GCA_019455505.1 Pleochaeta shiraiana
GGGAGAGAAGGGAGAATTATCTGTATAAATAAGAATGAATAGAAGTAGATAGAGCAAGCAATTCAATCACTCTTCAACTGCACATAACAAATAGCAATTTGTTCAATATTTTCCCTCCCTCCAACTATCATTCCATTCTACCACTCTAGATGGCTACCACTCTAGATGGCTATCACTGCAGGTTTCTTACCGGATAAACCCCTTTACACAGCTCTTACAAATAACCTCCTCAAGTATCCATAGTGATACATTCATGCCATAAGTACTCTACTATTTGGAAACGTCCTGAACAAGCAAGCGTTTTCCTTCCAATTAGTTTCTATTCATTGACCTAAATTGATAAACTACCGCTCCTAGCGGCTACTCAATTCCTCCACCAGATGTGCTATCCAAATTTCCAACATTTCTGCGGTTTCAAAGAGGTTGTAACAATAACTAGATATATTTGTCTTATCCTCGCCTCCAAGTATAGTTTTGATGTTTCAAAGTACCTCGCTTCGCCTGGTCGTTTTTACTGCCACCAGTAATCTAGGACTCATCGATCCATGGGATTGGACTTCACTGCTTAAACGTGAATTTTATATATATATGAGCGAATGACAATTAATTTTTCTTATTTTGTTTGTTATTTATTATTTTTTTCGGTTAGCGAAGACTTAACATGAGAGATACACGGTTTGTCAACTCTTTTATAGAGGACTCTCCGCGGATAAGATTTTCGTTCAAGTTCCAATGAGCAAATGAATGCAATAATACTTTTAACGTCATGAAGCGCGCCCTTCGCGTGAAGACCAAACAAAATTCTTGAGCTGGTCGATTAGACTTTCACTTATTTAGGCGGACCACCAGAACTGTATTTATCCGAAACTACTCCGAGTGATTAGGCAAATTGAACTTATTGGAATGAAAAAATGAAGTTCATTGGCAACAAATTGAAAGGTTTAGACCATAACCTAGTAGGGTTAAAATCGTAATACGCAGGTCTTGTGTAAAATTTTGATGGTGTCATCTCGGTACTAGAATTGATGTAGAATTTTCCTTGGATTGGTTATTTTTTTTATGATGTATTGTTACCGAAATGATAAGATGTATTTGTGTGAATTCAAAAAAGAGAAACCAAATTATATAATATTAACTTTCTTGAATGGGTCGGATGGTGTAGTTGTATGCCATCCGGGCCGACCTTCCAAGTAGAGTTTGGGTAGCCTTGACACCTACCCCTCTTAAGACGGAAAACCACTTATTCGAATCCAACAGACCCTACCTTTTTAGGGAGTGAAATGTATAGGTTGATGAAGGCACACTTGAACAATCAAAGGTTGTTTGAGAGTTTTCCCTTTGGTGGATATTCACGTAAGAGAAGTACAGGGAGGTAACTTCATTTCTCGTAGTGGTATTCGCAAATGCTGTTTGAGTGTGAGTGTCCAATTAATCTAAATCACGTACTCATGATTTCTTGTCCTTGATAGTCTTAGACTCCATAAGGGCGTATTAAAAAAGGAATTTAAAAACTTCCAGCATTAAGCGAAATTTCACCAGGAGATCACTGTAATACTGTGATATAAGCACTACCTATTATTTATTCCTGGATGCCTGTATATAACACTGGTTTAGGGTGGAGGTTGTGGGAGGGGAAAAGTTAAAAAGAACCTACTATGTCTCCTCGGTATAATTATTTATTTATTCTATTTAAGGTCTTAGGCCTAAGCCACTATGTCCATTTTAGGTGCAGGATCGGCGGAGCCGGTCAGGATCATGGCCTCAGGCATGCCAAACTCGTTCGCGCCCGCTATTTACAAAAGTTTCTGCAAGATATGAAAACCTAACAATGAAAGAAAAGACAGTAAAGAAAATAAAAAGGAAAGAAATAAAAATTAGGATTGGCCCATCATTTCCCACACTAAGTTCTAACCCGCTATTCTCTGCTTTGGCATGTTATTAATCACTCTCCTCGCGTTCAGCAGAAGATGAGTCGTATATTTGGACATTGAAACAACCTATGATTCGTGCAAATTCAGAAAATTTCTTGAAGCAATTATGCCCAAGTAGTTGTCTTCTACAGATATTTATAGTCATACGATTTCGGAGTTTACGCATTTGATTGGCGTGCCGTCGACAACGAATAAAGTGGGTGGGAGAAGTCTCCTGTCCACAGACATATTCAAGATTTGCATCTACATGTTTTAGGCGACGATGGTACGCCGCAAAATCACCATGTCCAGTTCTAGCATCTAGTAAATTATGTAGTAACTGCCTTAGTAACGCTAGTTCGGGTGGCTTTTGGCGGCGCATTTTTAAGTCCAGATCTTGATATCGAACCGGGCAAACGTCTGACCACCATTTTTCTACCAACTTCTGACGACTATGCTGCATAAGTTGACGTAAGTATGCTAAGGTAACGTAAGTATGCTAAGGTAACGTAATTTGGCTGAGTTTGTCTCTCAGGCAAATCTCTAAGAGCAGTACGAGCTTCCAAATCTGCTTCTTCATTTCCACTAATTTTAGAGTGACCTGGCACCCATCTAAACTCTGCGTTTACAGACTTCGCTAAAAGATGAAATAATCTTGTTAGTCGAATACTGGATGCTGATTTCCCAGAGGTTAAGGCACCACAGCAGCCTGATTATCGAGAAGTACATATACCTTCTCGCCATTGTTTCTCATGGACAAGGCTTCACGAAGCGCAATGGTCGCACCAAAGATCTCTGCATCGTAGACTTCTTCACCGTATAGAACCCCATGTCTCTTTTGAAAGTTTATCCCCCCCACGTTGAAGGGCGAGCCCCCATGATGACCGACCGGCACCTTCTGAAGACCCGTCAGAGTAGGCACATATATCAGTAGGAGCAACTATGCTTAGCCAGAGGTCATGGTTGATTACTCCGTTTGCCTTTGATCCAAGCGTAGGAGTGTAAACCGGAGCTGAGGGAATACCTCCTTCCCGATGTAGGACTACATTTGGAGTAGTTCTCCATACAGGTAGAGCAGCTATTAACGCCTTTATTATGACCTTAACAATTAACTCACAGTGGAATGGTATGGGAGGATTAACGGTCCCCGTAGCAATCGGACGAGACAAGCCTGGCCACCACACTTCTGCTCCATAAATTGCAACCGGGATAACACACGGATCTACGCCAGTTATTAAAGTTTTAGGAGGAGCTCCTCTTTTGACGGTGTTGAGTTGTCGTATATGTTGCGCTAATTTTAGAGCTTTTACCGCACCAGGTTGATACATGTTTAAATGTAAGTTGAGAGTCAAAATAGACCCTCAATCAGCGAATCTGCCCAGCCGGTTTGATCGTATTCTCATTTACCTCAATTTCAACAAAGTCTTCTTTCTTGCGCCCTGGGAACTGAATCACTTCCGACTTTCCAGAATCAAAAAGAACCGCGTTTTCATGGGCCCAACTTGACTGGATATCGATTTCCTTTTGCGCAACGGCTGCTGACTCTGAAATAGTGCAGTCAAATCCTAAAATACCAATGTCATCAGCGTAGCTGAATCGTGAAATAGTGTTTCCGCTTCTCATCGGTTCTTCCATGTAAAGCAGAAACAACAAAGGAGAGATAGGTGATCGCCGAGGCATCCCACAAACAAGCTCCACAGACTTTGTCACACCCCCTTGAGAGCGGACTTGAACTCTTCGATTTGCTAGAAATGATAAAGTCCATCTTACTACTGATTTGGGCCATCCTTGCGATTCTATCCGCCATATCAATCTGTTGTGAAGGACTGCGTCAAAGGCTCCTTGCACGTCGAGCGTAACAAATGTTGAGGCCCAGCCTTGTGTTTTAGCTCCCTCAATATCATGAACTACACATGAAAAGAGGTCATTTGCTGAATGTTTGGGGAGTGCTCCAAATTGCTGGTGACCAACAACATCCCACACAATGGCGAGGTAAGACATTCTTTTTAGCTAAAATCCTCTCCGAACCTTTCCCCAAACAAGATAACAGTGATATCAGTCTCCATCCTTTTATTGATGATGGATCCCGCCCAGGTTTAGGGAGAAAAACCACTTCAGCAAGCTTGAAGCAATGAGGATGGTAACCGAGACGGAGACAGGCACGAAAAAGTTGCATAACATGTGTTTCTATTGTTTCCCAGCAAGCTGCAAGTAACTCAATAGAGATCCCATCGGCTCCAGGGCTAGTATTACCACTTCCAATAGTGCAGGCTCTTACCTCAAGCTTCGTTAACTCCTTCAACCATTGAATATGCGAATCTCCTAAAAATTTACAGGGGGGAAATCGGAAGCTGAAAATCTTGCTAAAAGGCAGTCTCGTAAAATTGTGGCATGTTCTGCCTGATCTGATATAAGCCGTCACTCGTGTCGAAGGGGAGGAGTCATACTAGCTTGACGAGAGCTCGCCCATCGTATAAGCTTGAATGTATCTTGCGCCGTTCTCATATCTTCTACCTCCTTCCAGTGCTCTCTTTTGGCTGAGGCGACTGAAGCTCTGAATTTTTTTGCCCGTAAGATGCACTCAGACTCATTTATTTCTTCTTGGTATTCTAGATGAGCAAATTTACATTCAGGAGTCCAACATGCTGTGCTCCTTCCACTTTTCTTGTTGGGACGCTTGCCAAATGCTTTCAATGCACAATCTAGGGCCCAGTACATGTCCTGAGAACAATTCCCCGTCTCTTATATCGTACGAAAATTAGTGAGTGAAGGTAGTCATTGCGAAACTACTCGAATGAATTGGGGTATGTTCGCCTTGGAAACTAAATTTTCCATCAGGCGCTAGTAGTTTCACAGCCAATTCTTTGTGGTTGGGAACAAAGCCACAGATGGGGAGATGGTCGCTGGTCATGCACTCTTCAGTGCCAACCCAAGCCATTGTATTATTAATGTTAGACCATGCTAAATCTAACGTATTTCCGGCACGATGTGTCGGTACACCTACTAAAAGGCAAGATAGGTTATGTTCCTCAGCCCACCTCTGGATCTCGTCGTCTTGGCCATAGAAGCTATTTGAACTTGGTTGCCAGGCCCAGTAAACAGAGTTAAAGTCACCGATGGCCACTTTTCTAGATGTCGGTGTCCATGCTAAGAGATGTTCCACAGCACTAGGGTCATGTGGTGCTTTGTACCCATTCAAAAAAATAATATAATTTACTTTAACCCAGCAATAATCGCCGGATGGGGAGAGTGAGTGCGTTTGTTTTGGGGTTATCCTTTAAGGATCTTTTCTGATATATATGGCTGCGCGAGGTCGAATATTTTCTTTGCCAAAGGGAAGATAGAGATTATAAAATGAGTGAGATTTTGTACGATCAGACCACCAAGGCTCTTGAATTAACAAGACGTCAATTCTAAGCTCACAAGACCGAATGTCAGATCTAGGAGGAAAGTGGAGTCAGGTTATTGACTGAAGACTGAGGACTGAAGAACTGAGGAACTAAGAGACTGAGAAAACTAAGGAACCGAGAGACAGGGGATCTGAGAAAACTATAATGTCTAATGATTCTGATATTGACGGAAGACAAAGATTGAGGAGCTAAACTATCTAGGACTCTCTCTTCTTTATGTACATTTCTTGCCCTTCTCACTATTATTACTTCAAGTCAAACAACGTCATCTTTCCAACAATAGAATGTAGCTTCCCTATCAATGCATCCGTAGACTCTGTCGTTGGATAAATCTCTACGTTACTTTTCCTTGTTGCTTTTGTATAGATTTATTTATAGCTAGTGCTGGATTGACGGAGTTACCGAAAACTGAAATAGATTATGAATGCAGGGGTTTCCAAAATAGACTAAACCGACAATTACGCAAGAATACTCCACTTCACCGTTATTACGTCATCAAGAGAATTTAAATTCTTTCATTACCCCCTCCCTTTTTCAATATGCGAGCTCCGTCGAGCGTGGTGCGTTTGGGTAAGACTTATGAAAATCCATCAATGCTTCTTTACAGTTATCAAGGTGCTGGAATGACTCCCATGTCGTATCATTAGTATCTGTCCATCGTACTAAATATTCTACTTTTTTTCTTCTGATTCTCGAGTCTAATATAGCTTCCACTTCGTGTACTTCATGGCCAGAGGGAGATATTTCTATTGGCGGCGGAGCTTCTTGATGCTGTGATGTATATCCGGTGTACGCGGGTGGGAGGAGACTGACATGGAAATTATTATCAATCTTCATCTGAGGTGGAAGGTCCAGTTTTTCAACAAGTGGACCTTTCATCCAAGTTATTCTCCATGGTCCAGCTCTCACATGATCCAACTTTTTTGATGGCCTTGAAAGATTTAAATTTTTCAATGACAGAAATACCTTGTCTCCGACCTTATATCTCGGCGCAGGTAGACGTTTCTCATTAGCATATGTTGCTTGAAATTCTTGAGCTAAGGCAATTTTATCTCTACATTACTCTAAAATCTTTTTCATTCTTATTACAAATTCTGGGACTTTGCGATGTGATGAAAATTCGGTTTCAGGTCTAAAGTCCAACCGAGGGTGATAACCAAAAGAGGCGAAGAATGGTGTTACTCCAGTAGACGCGTTAACACTATTATTACAACAAAATTCTGCTAAGGACAAATGATGAGCGCAATTATCTTGATGATAATTGATATAGTGCCTTAGGTAAACTTCCAAGGTCTTGTTCATTCTTTCGGTTTGACCATCCGTTTCTGGGTGATACGAGGTGGAGAGTTGGTGGTTGATTTTTAATCGATTGCAAATTTTCTTCCAGGTTTCGTCGATAAATGCCCTTCCCTGGTCTGATACTAAGGAGTCCGGCAATCCTGCAAACCATATTACATTGTTAAGGAAGACTTCTGCAGTCTCCCGTGCAGTAGGTCTTTCTAAAGTGATGATCTACACTCTTTTGGTTAGGCGGTCGACCACCTGTAGGATATATCGATATTCATAGCCTCTCATTTTACAATGTGGGAGTAGTCCAACAAAGTCGAGCGTTAGGTGTCGGAACGCAACTTCAGGTGCTGGTAAGGGCTGAAGTAAACCATAAGGCTTTTGTACTGAGGGATTATTCCTCTGATAGGACTCAAAGCTTCGGGCATATTTAACACAATCCTTATGACAACTTGGCCACCAATAAGAGCGACTGAGTAGACTGTGGAGAGCAGCAGCTCCGCGATGACCATAGAGTGGTGTTTCATGCGATTGTTTTAGAAGAGATTCCTGGAGAGATAGGGGCACGTAATCTTTTCCGTTAAAGGCAAAAGAGAGTTCCGTTAGCTTGCAATAAGCTAGTTGTATATCATTTCGCTTTCAATTCGGGTTCTCAATGGCAACACCAATATTTTGACAATATTCATCTTCGATACAATATTCCTTCCAATTCTCCAAATTGATTTCGTGAGGCGATAATTGTTCAAACAGACGAAGCCCTATCTCGAGATTTGTGTCAAGCCATCTTAAGATTTGAGTTGGTTTTATTAAAACTTGATGCTGATGCTGAGAACGTTGATCACTATCCTCCTGTCGCCTGTCTCCACTAATTATAGTTAGGGCATCGGGTTTCCCGTTCTTTTTTCCTGGACGAAAAACTATTTGGAAGTCGTAGTTTCCTAGCAGTTCATTCCATCTGACTTGTCGACGATTTAATTTCTTTGAGGTTGTGAAATATTCCAGATTTTTGTGGTCGGAGAGAACGAGGGTAGGAGAGAACGAGGGTAGTAGCTTCCACAGATCCGAGCTCTGCTGTCCATGTCTCAAAAGCATTTACAATAGCTAGTAACTCTTTGTCAAAAATTTCATAGTTGCTTTCTGCAGGCAACATTTTCTTAGACATGAAAGCAACTGGACGAAGAATACCATCGTCATCATATTGCGAGAGAAATGCTGCTGTGACATAATCTGAAGCATCAATTTCGAGAATCATTTTTCGTCTTGGATCAAAATGCAGCAGCATGCATCCTTCTTTGAAAGCCTGTTTGATTTTACGAAAAGATTCTTCACAATTACTGTCCCACAAGCATTTTATATCTTTTTGCGTTAATTTATTTAGAGGTGTAGCAAGACGTGAAAACTCTGGGATAAATTGACGGTAGAAGTTTGAAAACCCCAGAAAACATTGTATATCTCGGACTGACTGGGGAGTGGACCACTTTTGGATGCATGCGACTTTCTCTGGGTCCATTGATATACCATTCGTCGACACAATAAGGCCCACGTAGGTTACTTCTGTAGTGTCAAAATCGCATTTAGCAATATCAGCTTGTAAGCCATGTTCCCGAAAGCGTTTTAAGACCGCTCGGACGTGATTTCGATGGTCGACTATATTTTCTGAGTATATCAATATATCGTACATATAGGCTGTACAGAAATTATCCAAAAAGCTGCGTAAAGCATGATTGATATGTGACTGGAAGGATGCAGGTCCATTACACAGGCGAAACGGCAAGACGAGAGGCTCAAAAAGGCCATAACGATACGTAAAGACTGCTTCCCACTCATCAACTTCTTTAATTCGTAACTTATTGAAAGCTGATATAACATCTAACTTGGTATAGAACTTTGCACTTGAGAGCTGGCTCAGGGTTTCTGTTATTATAGGCAGTGAGTAGCGGTTCTTGATTGAAATAGCATTGAGGCCTCGATAATATATACAGAAACGAAGGTCTCCGTTCGGCTTTTTGACAAATAAGATCGGTCCTGCCGCTGGGGATCTTGACACACGAATAAATCCTTTCGCAAGTTCTTGGTCGAGGTAATCCCTAAGCGCTTTTAATTCATGATGATTCATTGAATATGGACGAGCAACAGGGGGGTGTTTCCCTGGCTGAAGGTCGATGGCATGATCCCAAAGTCGATGAGAGGGTAACTCATTTGCTTGTTTACGGTCAAAAACATCTAGGAAGTCGTGGTATTGTTGGGGTAAAAATTCCTTAGGATTGGCATTTTTGCGTTAGCTATTTTTATTGTGGGCAGTCTTTGCATGCTCGAATCGAGTAACAAATCAATATCACGAAGGCTAAGTGAGAATTGACTATTTTCAGTTTAATGAAAAAGTGATAAAAATTCTGTTGCTGATACAGAGATTGGTGGTTTAAACGATATCTTTGGGGTTGGGCGTGAGGCTACTGGATCTTCCTGTGTAGATGGTTCTTTAATCTCGGATAATGGGGATTGGGAGTTGACATAGGGTATTGTGGTCTCGAATCTGCAACATCCTTTCTCTAGACAAATGTCACCAAACGTCAAAGTGTGTTCTTTCCAATCTATAAAAGGGTTATGTTTTTCCAGCCAAGGAAGGCCGAGGATTAAATTATATTTACACGGGCTAGTAATGTATGAGATTATTTGCTCTGAATGATTTCCAATCTTAAGAGGGTGGGAAATTTGGTGAGTAATTTTAGGACCTTCTTTTCCTTCAAATCCAGTGAGTAAGATGGGTTGAGACAACAATTGATAAGGGATATTAAGACGTTTTGATAGAGACTCTGATATAAATGCAAGACCAAAGGCGCTAGTGTCAACGAGTGCAGTAATTTTTTCATTTCCTATCTGAACGTTTATATACAAATGACGAGAAAAGGAAGATTCTGACAGCCCCGTATGACCTACAGTAAGCGACTTCAACAGGCGACTGTCTGCTGAAGTTAGTCTTTTAACGAATCGAGTTCAGAAGAGGAACTTGAATCCATAGAAGAGATGAAATTGCAGATGATTTTCCAAGAGGACACTTCAGGGCTATATGACCATCCTTATTGCACCGAAGGCAGCGTCTGAGGGAGCGTCGTGCATTCTTGGCTTCTGTAGTTAGCCGACCATCTGGAACTTTTTGCCAAGATACTAAGTCGAGATCCATTGCCGAACCTTCTTGGGATATTGGGAGATCATTGTTCGGAATTTGAGGCCGATGTGGATATGGAATTTGTGAATTAGGTCTAGGAAAAGGTGAAGGATTGGAGATGGAAGGTCGAGATGCATCTGTTCCTGATGATGCGAGTATTTCTTGAAGTCCTGCATCTTTAAGGCGTAAGTATGCAACAAATGCATGATATTCATCCGGCACATCCGAAGCAGAAAGCATAAGGCTTCGAAGTCTAGGCGAGAGGCGTCTTTCTAGCATTAATTTCCAGTGGGACTTATCTGCAGTAGCATAGATTGAGTCCACCATATCGTCTTCGAAGTTTGTTATGAAGTCATGAAACTTCATATTTTTTTGATATTTTCTTTCTGCCCTAGTGGTAGCTTGATCCCGCAAGATGGGTCTTAACATCGTTGTTTCAGTGCGGTGAGGAATTTTTGCAACGTTGTAATATCGGGGAGAATAGAAGGGTTTTCAAGACATCGAAATGATGATCTCATTTTGATGAGGGCGCCCGCACCGAGACATTGATACGCAAAACGAACCTTTTCTTTCTCTGAAAGCGGGTTTTCAGCCTGAATTTGCTTCACTAACTGAGAACAGAATGAATGAAGACCGTTAGGTTTACCATCGTATGGGGGGATTGGTTGAATAGGAAGATGAATTCTGGGGTTGGGTGATGGGATAACAGGGGCGGATGAAGGGAGAGAGGAGGCAAAAAGTTGACTAACGCGCTATCCATCTAGTTGAGAGGCTGCTTGTAGTATTTCAGGCGAGAAGGTGATGTAGGGTAAATTCCATAGATATGAAGGTATCAATGTTAAACTTGTTGTTCTATTGGTGTCTTGATTTATTGGAAGGCTTGAGGTGTTCTGAATGCCTGGCATTTCACTCATATTGTAGGGGAGGTAATGTCAGGATTGCTCGTTGTATAATTGTTAGACCTTTCGGTCAAAAGAATTAGAATAGTAGTGTTTATAAGAAGTGTGTATATTCTTCTATCTAAAGAGCTCTCTTTCTAAAAGTAGGATCTTATATACATAATTTATATTCTAGTCAATTCTTACGTTCTCAAATTTGTCAACTTAAAATTGCCTTAACGATGATTACGAATAGATAATGACTAACTTGTTA
>JAHYSP010000415.1:1193-13679 GCA_019455505.1 Pleochaeta shiraiana
CCTATTAATTATACGCAGAGAGAGTGAGACAGATCCCGATATATAATTCAAGCTTATCTTTACGCCATAAACATTATCTCCTTAAATCTGGCTATAACCTCATCCAAGGTTAGTACTCTCTCTATATATGACCGCTCAAATACAATAATACCAAGCGAGGAAATACTATCAGCCATCATCGAAAATATTCGGCCACTTTTAAAATTTCTGGATTTTTCCTCGAATATACATTCGAAATACAAAAAATGGAGCTAGGTCTGATAAGATGTGGTTTTAGATAAAAAGAAGATTGGAGAACTGATTCTGTTCAGGGTAAAAATAGAAGTCGATTTAGGTGGAATGATGTTGTCACCGGAGGAGTTCGACGAGAAAGGAATGACAGAGGTTGACGATACTCGGAGCCGGAAGTTGCCTGGAGTTGGAAAAGGGCTCATTCAACTCGGAATAAGCTGGCACTCCCTAAATATTATTTATCCAACAAAAAATAAATTACACCTGTGATTTGTATGTCTGGTTTTCCTCATATTTATAATATCACATTATTCTTAGGGATACATAATTATAAAAGGTGGTAGCGAATTGTAAAAGGGTGGGGAAATCATTTTAAAAGGTGTGTCAACATAATTTTTGTCAAGGGGGGGACGGAATATCTTTTTTGGAGGGGGCCATTGAACTCTATACAAGCGTCTCGACACGTATTATACAACTGCTCAAGAGTATAAATAGCACTGCATTCGGCAGACACTAGACTCTATGCAGTGCTATATCTACCCTTGTACCGGTGCAGATAGGAAGATTACCCATCATACATGGACAGTGTAACGAGGGAAAATAATGTACTCCGGTACAGGCATTAAATTTACACCCTGTCTCAGGTAAATTAAAATGAGACAGGGTGTAATGTTAGTGCTCGCATCGGATTATAAAGTCAATTTCGATCAGGGTATCACTGTAAAAAAGGAATAAACTGAACAATGCTAACGAACCGACAGTATGTATAAATTTGTAATGAAAAGATGAGTTCGGTAATCTGTTAATGGAATAAGTATGGAAGGGAAACTTATTTGTAAATAATGTTGTAAGGTTTGAGTAACAAGGATGATGTTTACAGAATAGTAGAACGACAATGTAAGTTCGATGTGGATGGTGAAGATTATTGATGATGATGTATGTATAATAGATATTGATAAGTGCGAGGTGATATTTAAAAAAAGAAGATAGAGGATTGTTATATAATAAATTGTGGATAATATGATATTGAATTATGATAAAGATGATGATGATAGTAATAATGATAATGATAATTATGATTTTTTTGGACAAAACCTCAACTTCTGATACATGTTCCAAACTTACTTGATTATACAAAAAGGGTTATACATTAAGCTGATATGTCTCCACTCAGTGACTAGATGGAGTCCTGAAGATTAATTCATGCAAATCAATATACTTTCATTTATGCTGGTCGGTATATCCATGCTTCTTAGCATATCTTCATTTACGCTGCTCTCCTTAAAAACCAACGTGCATTTTATGTACTGTCTTGGAAAAGAGTGGCAGCTGATGAAGATTCTCTGTGTCTCGTGTCTGTTTTTGCCTTTCCGAGTTATTGACTTTAGACGGGGTCACGGGTGTGATGCATCATGCGTTGATCGAGCTATTAGTGTGATGTATTCGACTGACTCGTCGGTGTGGCGCATTGTGCATTAATTGTGGCGTTGATGTGCTGCAATTACCTGACTCGTCGATATTCTGCATCTAACTGAGTCATTGGTGTGATGCATTTTGTAGCCAAGATTGATTGGGTAGACAAGGTTGTATCCATGTGACTTTTGACTTCTAGAATCCTTGTACCAATCCCTGGAAAAAGTTTCGTAGATAAATTCAGGTTGCTGAGTAAACGAAAAGCTGCTTTCCTTGTTCTATTATAAATAATGGCGATCGATATAGGGAAGGTTCTTGAATTGCACTATTTTTGAGTTTTTATAGATTTACCTTACCTAATTTGCATAATCATGCACAAAGGGTCTTATATTCTGACAACCACACTACAAAATTTTTTACGCTATATCTAATTCTGAAGAGATCATCTTCCAAAGTATAATTCTTTAAGGAAAAATACAATTCTGACCAAAAATGCAAAATTATGTTCTTGAATTTTGGTAAATTTATTTTAGTTACTAGAAAATCTGATATAACAGCCATCATGAATAGTCATTCGACTCAGTATTAGCCGTAGGATCCGACCACTATCTACATGGAACTTTCTACCGAAAATAAGAAAAATAAATGAAGAGGGTAGCAATTGAAGCTGCGTACGAGGGAAAAAGTTTCAAAAAACCTGCAACCTCAGCCAGGCGAGGCCTAGACACCAGAGTCACACGAGGTGCGTATATCCATCTGTACCTCTCTCCACCGTAACAAACGAGGCCAACTTAGTCCAATCCATCACCACTGTATGGGGGTTGGTTACCCTCCAAATACTCATTGGATGACTTATCCATGTCCATGTAGTCGTAGTATGATGAATAGGTCTCAGAATCTATTTATCTGAAATGATCGTGATTAGATTCATGATAAGGTTGCTAGGAAATTGTACTGAGAGATAAAGACAATACAGAACGCGAGACTGATTGAGGATCCTCATCGAACTTAGGACGCCATTCTGCCTGGCTCCTTTCTAGCTAGAGAAAGTGTTCCCATACGGCACCACAAGGAGGTGCAGATTTGGACTTGTCGCATTTCAAGACGATGAAGTTAGACCGAAAAGCTACAAGCTTGTCTGCTATACAAAAAATAATATAAAAATCACCTTAATCTCCTCCAAAGCCGGCAAAGATACCTTATTATTATGTGTGTCCCCCATCCGCTTCGATTACTGCCTTACAACTTGCAAGCATGCTTTGAATCAGATTACTAAGATCGTCAACGGTTATTGAATTCCAGGCCGCTTTCATCATCTCACGCAGCTCAAGTCTGGGTATAATTTGCTGCCCACTTAAACTCTCAGGATATTTATCTGGAAGAAAGCTCTTCAAAAGATTCCACAGATGCTTTATTGGATTTAAGTCTGGAGAGAATGAAGGCCATCCAATACGTACTATACCAGCTTGCCAGAGATCATCCAAGGTGCCACGCCCAGAGTGACTAGGTGCATTATCCTGCATCAAAAACAGCTAAGTGTTTTCCACTATTACCTCTTTGATAAGAGGAACTATCCTCTGAGTGTACTTCGAGATTGTAGTACCCCATCTTTTGTCCCAGAATAAAATCGGCCCTTTTTGTGTTCCAAAAACAGAGCTCCAAAACATTAAAACATTTTTTTTTGGGTATTCGGGAAGTTACACAGTAGCTATGAAACTTCTCACTCGTCTAATGTATGATTATAGATTTTTTATTTCTTTTTCTTACTTTTTTCGTGACTCAAATATTTGAATGTTGGCCTCCCGTTGGCCAAGTTTTATCCGTCCAAAGTATTCGATTCCATTGATTCATTGTATATTCTTGGCGAAATATTAGCCATTCCTTCCTTCCGTCTCATCTTTCTTTCTTCTGCCATAGGAGGCTTAGATCGAACGACACGCAGTCTACATCGTCTTTTCAGGAGGGCAGCCTGTAACACATGCTCAATGACATTCCAGTGACAAAATGGGCCCATCGAGATCTCCAAGTACGATATCCTCCTCAATGCAGCCGAAGACGCTACAAATGCCTCCAGTTCGTCAATCTGAGAAGTTAATAAGGCGGTAGGCCTGCCTGAGCAGATGACTGGAGTGAGCTTTCCAAGTGAGCAGGAGTGTTGAACTTAGCGTTGGGTTAGCTTAAGAGCGATTGCTATTGTATTGCAGGTGTAACATTAATCTCTCAAAGTACGAATCGCTATCTTCTGTTCCATCGTGACATGTCGACGTGATGAGGTAAGTGTGTTTCGTGTAATTTTCATTTTTCCAATTTTATAAATGTATTTAAATAATTTCGACAAAATTTTATTGCAATCATCAGTGTAAAACAAAACGTGATGATGAAGAGAACTGTCTGAGGCGTAAACACTAACAATTGTGAATGATTGGGATAACACAAGCGAGATAAAAAGCAGTATTTGAGATTGACTAATTTAGTAACAATGTAATGCTTGCACCAGAGTGCAGGTGCAGGGCCGCAGGGGCTTCATTTACAGGTAAGTATTGTTATTTATTGACTACATAATTGTATTCATAAATATCATGTGTGCATAATTTATGCGAATGGCACCACAGTATGGTCGTGCCGGATTATCAAACAACACGAGATATTCAAACTTTACAGAAGAAAACGATATTTATGAATAATGACCGCAAAACTTGTAAAAACTCTTTTAAAAATTTTGATACTGATACTATCCTGATATACTTAAATTTTGTCAATGTTTCATTGGAAATTTTCTGGCAATCAATCCTTCTAAGGGTGCATACCAAAATTATTGTCTAAAGATTAGAGAGTAGAATTCTCAAATTAATTCCAAGAAAGTAAGAAATTAGAAAACTAAGAAACATATTTATCTTATATATATTCATACTCACTTGGCTCTCTTTGACTAATTGTGATAGTCGTAACAGTGATCCTAAAAACAGATCCTATGGTTGGTTTAGCAATACTGGGCCTTAGCTTCAGGATTACTTAAATAGTAATATTGCACTCTGCTGATGGCGGAGTAGAACAACTATCATATCATGATTCTCAGTGTCTGTCTAAATTTTGCAGGAAGATTGACAAAAATTCTTTTGAAGACTGGAACTAGTAACGACGATGTCAAAATGTATACTTTGTTTTGGATGAGACATTCTTTTAACTTGCAGTGCTAACATAGGAAAAAGTTACCGAAAAGCAATTCTATCCTATCACACTTAGTCCCAAGAGAGAATAAGCAAAGCAAATGTGTACCGTCAACAGTTGTAGGAAACCTGAAGTGGTCTTGTAGATTCCCTCATAATCGAGTGAGACAGTCAGATACAGTGACTCTAGATCACAAGAGCAAATGTTTGAATAAAGCCTGATATTACAAGCCATGTAGATGGATTATTGGCTGCTAGTTTTCAATTGATGTGAAAATGCTAGAATACTTTTTTTATAAACTAACGGATGAGCAAATTATCGAAAGGAACCTGTGAGACACTTAATAATCGCAAACAGAATAAATCAAACAAACAAATTATATGGTAATGCCTTTTCGATAGAAATTGTATGACCTATATATAGTTTTTAGCCGGACTGCATGCTTAATTGACTCCTGATGAAATATTAGAAATGAAGTTTGTTTCTTTGGACTAAGACTTAAATTTGCGCAGGTTAAGTGCATCATTTTCTGAATGATCATTTCGAGCATTCTCGAGCATTTTGTCTATTCCACGTTCCTTCAAGACGCTCTGGAAATATGAGATCAGAAAAATTCACTACACGCGCTCACTTTTTCCCTACTGTTAAGCATGACTTATAGTCGTCAAATAAGGTAGCGCAGTCATCTTTGGTAACATTCCCTCGTAGATACTCTTCATGACTTCAGCAGAGCCATGTTGATATGAAGGATTAAAATGAACCAACTTTCACTATACCATTTCAAAAAACAGGAGTCATAGCGCCTGAGATGAGGTTAACCAAACTTTTTTGTAATATCTCATGCGATAGTGATACTTACTCCTTCGCGTCATTACACTGAGGGGCTAATGATGCTGACATTCCAGAGTTTAATGGATGTACTTGGTTGTTCGCAACAAGTTTTAAAGTTCACAATTCCTTAGCTTATCTTTTGAGTCAGATTAATTTATTAGCTGGAAAAATAACTAGTTTTACTTATTCGTCGAGCGCGATATTTCCCAGACTCTCGCTTAGCTTGTTTAAGTACAAAGAATTTATCGCGTCTAGTTCATTAATGCGCTTCCCAAAAAGACAGTGTCACATAATAGGCTAACATGGAACAAACAATAGACTTCAAGAGCTTACAGAGTCAGATACAACCAGGTCTTCTCGACACAACTAGGATTGTCGGTCAAATCTCGTCAGAAGATTTAACATTTCAACGTTCGTTGAACCGCGACGTCCGGAAAGCCTTAGATGAACAAAGCGAGCGCCTGCTCTCTTTGGCCAGCGCTTTAATAAAATCTGCTGCTTCAATCTCTGATCTACGCATACCAATATTGGAAGATGTGGAAGATGTTGAGAACAATTGGAGAGGAGTTGTGGATGTCGTTGACTCTTTATTGGAAAAATCAGACAGTTGCCTGGATGAATACACTGGATTGATTAAGCGTAAGGACACGCCAGAGTCTGCTCTGCAAGTCGAGGTAGAAGATATTGAATATATTTTTTTAGAGAGAATATTAAAAAGCTTACTGTCTTTAGCAACTTTCGAGATTCAAAAAGCAAGGCTCTACTTTGGATCACAAATTACGCACCCAAAATATCGTCAAACCTCAACATTCCTTTGAAATAAAGCCAGATAATAAAGATACTAGCCCCTGGAAGCCAATACTTACTGTGAAGCCTCATGCTATTGTTCCTTTGGAAGATAGCTTAAAACTATTTACGAATGATTTCGGCCAGAAGCAGTATGGTCATACTTTATTTCCTTTAGTTGTTTGCGCCATTCGGAATCTAGCTTTCATGAACCACCAATATGTTGCGACTTCTGAGGCCGCCGCTCGAGACCACTACATACTATTAGCATTACTGACTAGTTCTCAGATACCGCCATCCGTACGAAATCGAGATAAAAAATTTAAAATATCCCCAATTTGTCTATGAAAAAGCTGATCCAATTCCCTACACTCCAATTGACTCCACTTCAGCAATATTTGTGGACACAGAAGAGGGAGTAATGGAAATGCTTGATGAGCTCAAAAAATCCAACGTTATTGCTGTTGACATTGAGCATCATGAAGCTAGATCATATGTCGGTTTACTGTCTCTAATGCAGATCAGTACACGAAGCAAAGATTGGGTTGTGGATACATTGAAACCATGGCGACAAAACCTCCAGGCCTTAAATGAAGTATTCGCGGATCCTAAAATTGTTAAGGTATTACATTTGCAAAGAACTAAAAGTTAGATAATTTGTACTAACTGGTATTCAAAAAGGTCTTCCATGGTGCAATCATGGATATTATTTGGCTCCAGCGTGATCTAGGCCTATACATAACAGGCCTGTTTGATACACATCGTGCTTGTCAAACTCTAGGCTATCCAGCGGGTAGTTTAGCTTATTTATTGAAAAAATTCGTCAACTTTGACGCGGATAAAGCTTTCCAACTTGCTGATTGGAGGATTCGGTAAATCATCGTCCATTATATTTTGTCAAGCTAACCTGTCTAGACCTTTACCTGAAAAGATGCTCTTCTATGCCAGAGCTGATACACATTTTCTTCTTTACATATACGATCAAATGCGTAATGAGCTTATTTATAAGTCAAACCCGGAAAAACCCGAGGAAAACCTAATTGACATTGTTCTTCAAAAATCTAAAGAAACCTCCCTAGCACGATATGAGCGGCAAGTTTATAATACTGAAAATGGAAAGGGCCCTGGTGGCTGGTACCCATTGCTATTGAAAACATCGTCTCCTTTCAACAATGAGCAGTTCGCAGTATTCAGAGCTGTACATGCCTGGCGAGATAAGATTGCACGAATTGATGATGACAGTACAACATTCCTGATGCCCAATCATGTCCTTTCTAGCATTGCCAAATTCATGCCTATGGACTTGCTCTCACTTGTGAGGATTGCAAACCCGATTACTCACGGTGTGAAATCACGCTCAGATGAGTTACTTGAAGTGATTAAATCAGCAAAAGCCGCTGGTCATTCTGGACCAAGTGTCAAAGACTTTCTACGTCCTAAATCCATGGCTAGTATTTCAGCACATTCAGTAAAACCTATTGTTCCATTAGATCCTACTGAAAAGAAAATCTCTATTGCTGCCGTAGACCAAGGAGAACTCCGAAGTGAAGAGTCAACCTTCTGGGGCGAAGCTTTCGGCAGCAGCATGTGGGATGGACCAAAACCAAATCAAAATGACAATTTGCGGATGTCATTTCAGGTACCAACTGTAAAATTATTGACGCCCTCTTCAAGAATAATTTGACAAAAAACCGAATACTTATTACAATATAAGTCAGTTTGCATATATAGTGCACAGGATACAAACCCCATAACTTGCATAAATTTGAATATCTAAAGCATAATATTTTTTATAAGACCATTGCAAATATGGTTCCAATACGTTCATGCCATGGCGTGAGCTATTATGCTTATTAAGCGTTTTCTTCTACAACACGTCTGATATTTGGTAATCTTGAATGATTAAGCCTCCTTTTTTCACACCCCCACAAACATCTGCACCCACAGCACGTGCATCCACATTATTTGCAATTTTGCATGCAATTTTTGTACTCCAGGAATACTTTCATACCAAAAATGATAAAATTCGTAATTATATACTATATAATATACATCGTTGTAATCGCTTTGAATCTATTGTAACCTTTAAATTACACATATAATCAAGTCCACCCTCAACGAGCGTATTATTATCCCTAAAAAACTGATTCAAGTCCCATCTTTCCATTAGATATTGCAATTTATCCATGCCATCAAACTACTCTTTTCCGATCTCCTCCCAATTGACTTTTTATTTTTATACCTCGCTTAACCCCATAAGATTTGCTCCTTCCTTGCTGCTAGGTTTATATCAAGAAGAATTTGACATAGGCAAGCAATTGATGCCTGTAGCTTTAAGGGTGATTGAGGTTACTAATTGTATGGCCTTGTATATGGAATAATGAACATTTAGGCAACATGTTGGTTCTTCGTTCTTCGAAAAAAATATGACCTGTGTGAGATACACGCGGGTTTTTTGTATGTTTTCTTATCAGCGAATATCAGATCATGGAGTGACTGTTAAGTACTCTGACGGTCCCAATACTAGTGCTCAAGGAGGTCACTTGGAGTGAGGCCACTCGAAGCTTTTCGTGCTTCGTAAACATGTACACAAGGCAAATCAATTTATCGAGTAAAGCTCACTGTATAGAATTTTAGAGGTAAAGAACTAACCTCCAAATGTCGCTGTAACAGCCAGACTGCATGCCATGTAACGACCCTAAAACAGACCTTATATAGCTCTTTGTCTATATCAATAGGAACTCGGTCTTGTTGTATGCTCGTATGAGTTGACACAGCGATAATTTGGTTAATTACAGCTGCATCAATAAATAGTCAAGTAGAGTAAGAATATCCCTTACTCTTCTTGCCTCCAAGGTAACGCTTAATGTGAGCGTGAGATCTTTCAAATCGAGAAGTGACTCGTACTCCAAATTGCAAGTACTAGTTTGTCCTGGCTTTAATAAGACGCTCTATTTGACCGAGCTATGAACACTCATCATCTAGACATATCAAATATTGCTGGGTTTTTGGGGTTGAGTGTTGGGCCTGAAAATCGAGTAAAAGCTTTTCGAATTATTCAATAGTTGGCGCTTGAATTACTGTGCGTAAAGCAGTTTCAAGGAGTGCCCAATCTTCACTCCCAACTTTGTTTTTAAATTTGGCAAGAAAATCTCGGTTGACATGCCAAAAGCCGAATAATGTAGGAACGTTAGGATATATCCCTTCGGAAGCATTCTTTTGAGTTTTATCACCGTCCACAACAAAAAGACCAGGTTTTATTCCAGGCTGTCAAAAACAATCAAATGCCCATGAAAAATCAAACCCTCTTTTCTTTCACCAGGTAAGAAGTAAAAACCAACCGAAAAAGCCATTCCGGAACTTGTGATACTTGAAAGTGATTATGTACAGTGTTGAATATAGTGTCAAATAAGAAGAGAAGAGATGAATATATGAGTGATTAATATTTACTTATGAAGTGTATAGATAGAGATAAAATTAATATATATGTATTCCCTTAATCCTAAACTATGGGAATAACTACTGTACTATATATACCAGACTGGAACTACTACTCTACAATATACTAGTTAATTCTAGAGACTTCTTTGTCTGAGTATAAAGATCTCAAGATATGTGGTACTTCTACTGGAGTATGCTAGAATATACTAGAATGAACTTAGTCATACTTGTAAAGAGTAGTGCAATGAGCATTATTTACAAGGTAGTATTATTACAGGGATAAGGGTGCTACATGCAGTATTGTTTCTGACTTATTTACAACAGTGATAACAACAAATAATCAGTGACATAGTCGAACGATAAAGGCTTCTATACCAATCATGTGAAGGAGTTGCATATCAAACAAACTAGTCTCATAGGTACTATTGACTGAAATTAGATCCTGGTTTATCTTAGAAACCTGAATAGATTGAGGAGATGCTACTAAAAGGCGAATAATCTGATTGGAATTTGTTATGCTAATTTTGTAATGTAATCCCATGACTTTTAGGTGCTGAATTAAAGCATCTTTGGAAGTGAGCCCATGTCTTTGCACCCCTTTAAAAGAGGAATTTAGATTATAAATATCATAGGGCTCTAGTGGGGTCATCGTTGTCTGACGAAGGTAAGTTAATGCTAGACCTGGTTTCACTCCTATATGATATTAGGCTAAGCTGTTGAGAGAGTATCATATTTAGATCTCTAGCTTGATTTATCTCTATTTGCGAAATTTTTAGGTGTGTTGGATGGGAGCTAATTGATCGGCTTGGATGATGATTATGTTTGCTAAATTCCATACCAGGCCTATGCCGGAGCTCCCCTTGTGCACCTGTAGTTTATATAGCTATTACAGAGAATCTACAGTTGGTTTTACGAGTGCGTATTTGTCATTTACGGACTTTTAAACTCCTTTTAGAGTAATTTTCGGGTGGTGGCATGCCACACCGATCGCAATTGTCAGTCATCTCTATTCTAGAACTATTGTTGATTTTGATGGATCGTCCGGTCGTAAAGCATAATGATATTGTGATGTAAAAGCTTGAATTGCTATGGATAGTTCTTCTTTAGAGCTACATATAGCTTCTGGGGGTAGAGGTATGGATAAAGTAGGGGGAGGAACCTGTATATGTAAGGGCTCAGATAATGATGAGGGCTGAAAGTTCTTCAGGGAGTCCATGGTCACGACATGTGATGAAAAGAAAAGTGTCGTTGGAATGAACTAAATCGATCATTCAAATAAGAGACGAAATTATAGAATTAGATTGTCACACAGAAAGTATTTTATTCTGAACAGCAAGCTCCAGTCTGTTAACCCAGCAATCTCTGGAGTTGAAATGAGAACAAGATATTATCTAGTTATCGAATTATGAAAGCACCTTAAATGCACCACGAAAAATAGGGGTGCATTTAAGGTCGCGTGTTGTGGACTGAGACTAGTCATGAACTTCGCAAGATGACTAACAGCTTGGCTAATATCTGGTCTGGTAATCCTTGTTGCATGAAGTAGCGAACCGCGAACCAACCTTTTTTTGAAAAAATAATTTATTTTCATCATTAGCAATTAAGTCATATCTTGGCATATTAACGTTGTTTGTTTGTTTGTTTGTTATTTTTATTTTTATTTTTTGTAGTTTACCGTGCCATAACACCCCCCTAGTGAGTCAGACGCGGGTGAGATCAGTTTGACTGCTCTACCTCGTCTCACAATAATGACCGGAACCATGCTAGAATACATAAATGTGTTGAACAAGTTGACCCCAGCAGCCCAGAGAAACAAATAACCGAACTTAAAGAAAATCTGTCTCGCGCCTTTAAACCTTTACATCCCCTGTACTCCTTCTCGCAATTCTTCAATCTCGGTCACCACGCGCCCGAGCTTTTTCATTTCCTGTTCCGCCTTTATTTGCCGTTATCGTCCCCCTCAGAAAATTCTAGCTTTTCCCAGTTGGCCTTACTCCCGCCATGCCGAGAACTGCCCCTTCGTAGATACCGCTACCTTGGACGTATTCCGCGAATATCTGCCACCCCTGTGCTCCAAGGAGAGTTTGAAGTGGTGGGGCTCTTCGTCGTCCGCTAATCTGGCGCGATCTGTTCAGCACTCTTCGGCACTGAACTAGATGACCGACGGACTTTTCCCTGCCACACTCACATAGTAGTGGTGCGGTGTCGTGATCCCATCGGCGGTGGTATGACGCAAAGTCTCCATGGCCGGTTTAGGCTGCAATAAGGCGCGCGTAGACCGCCCTTGGCAGTGCCAGTTCAGGTGGTTTCTTGCGACGCATCTGTAGGTTAAGATCCTCGTATCTTTTCGGGCACGAGGAGTCCCACCAATCTCGGCAGAGATTTTGCGCCAGTGCCCGGGCTTTGCGGCCAGCTGAAGCTATACTGAGGGGCCCTGAAACCTCGGTGTCGGTGATTTGTCCTAGCGCTACTCGTGCTAGTTGGACTGCTGCCTCATTGCCGGATATACCTTCGTGACATGGCATCCACTTCACACAGACCGGTGCTGCAGAGTCCTCTGCCGCTCTGCGGAATCTGCGGACCCACCAGTAGGAGGATGAGGTTTTTCTCGTTCGT
>JAHYSP010000428.1:5745-22684 GCA_019455505.1 Pleochaeta shiraiana
TCATTAAGGGGTAGATATCACTACCATACTTTACTTAAAAAAAGTACTCGTGGACAGTTCCAGGATATTCTTCGATGCTGAATGCTATTCGATCATATTTTTACTAGAATTATTCTGTAGCATTCGAGATGATTCGGGAGGATCAGTTGGAGAGATATTTAAATGTTGCATTCTCTTTGTATCTAGTCTTCACGCACTTCTTAGTATTTTAAAATTTACAATTAAATCTTTATTATTGAGTTATTCGAATAAAGCCTATCACAGTATCTGTGTTCATCACTATAGTTAGATTCTATTAGAAATTGTGATCTGGAGAGGAATATTGTAGGAAGACTAAATAATAGTAGGACAAGATGGGGTTGAGAGTAGACTTGATATATTAGAATAGACTTGATATGAAGGAAGAATGTGTGTTATTTTATCGAGATGTGTGTATGTCTGTTCTATATCTAAATCAATCTATCCTCTTATATAGTTAATCTCTCCTGGAGTATTGACAACAGTATCCAATATTAAGGGATATAATGTTTGTATTGTCATGATTTTAGAATCCCATTACGAAACTTGTTAGGTATATATTTCCATAATGTTGGTATGTTTTGAAACAATATAAGATTTGTCGTTAATCATTCTTGGAAACAGATTGAATGACTGAGACCTGAAAACGTTTGATAACGCCTCATCTCCGAGACGGCTGAATTTATGGAGATGTATCAAACAAGGCTTAGTAAAAATAAACGAGAGATATCAATGTGGATGCCTGAAATGTCAGAACTGAGGTACCTTAACGTTTTATAATTTCTCACAGATCCCCATGATTAAATTGTTACAACACCATCATTTACTTCGATGCTCAATGCTTTGATACTTGGTTTGTGACACAGGATGCTTATTTCGAGACCATGTCACAGGCATGGTTCGCTGCCTCTTTCGATGCTGAAGTTCTTGCAGTAGAATCTTGTCACTTCCCTGGTAAGGTTTACAGTTGACTCAAACTTCTAGGCTTGAAGTTATCGATCTCTTCTTGTTCTTTCATAAGGGCTGCGATGGCCTTCAAAGTATAGACCTAATTTTTCATCGGAAGATGAATTGTCTCATTACATTCATCCTCAAGACTAACAAATTCCTCGTCAAAATCCTCTTCTTCAGTGAACTCATCTGTGAATTCAGATTCGTGGTTAGATCCACTGTTACGGGTTGCATACCACTTAAGTTACAAGGGAAGAAGGACCCACTAAGATCCTAGTAATTTCTACCTTTAGCACGGGTAGATGTTCTAACTTTGTTTCGGGGTTGCCATTCTTACTTTTAGTTTGGATGATGAACTTCTGTTGAAATTATTAGATCAATAACCTCAAATTTTGACCCTGGCAAAACTCGGATACCAAATAAGTTAAGGCTTACTACCGGTGATTGATTACATTCTTCCAGAACAAGTAAACTTGATATTTATCCGACAAATGGATTAGTACACCAAACTAGTTGGTGATTCGATTATCTGAAGTATAAGGAACGTGTATAAGTAGGACTCACTGGTACTGTAAATTAGAGAATAACATCGAAGAAAATATCATCATCTTAAGTATTTTCAACACAACAATTTCCATTAACTTAATCCCACTCTACAAATATTCTGACCAGCTCACCAGAGACATTTGTGATTCTCTTTGATAAACTTAGGTCTTAAGCTCACCCATCTGATATTCCTATCTTTCTACGCTTGGTTATTGACAAGTGTCACCATATTATCTCATCACATAACTTTGAAAACTTCTATACTTAGCTCGGGACAGTCAGTGCTGACTATTCATGGACGTTAACAACATAGAGGGATATAAAGACACCAACTTGGAAGCAATATTAGTTCTCTCTTTAAGTAGAAAATAAACAGTATTCAGACCTCGTATCTTTGTTTCATTGTGTCAGTTCACTCGGTGAACCTGATAATATTTCTTGATGTTATTATCAATTCCCAGTGACTGAATCCACAATCAACTAGGTCACTTTAAACTGCAGTACAGTAAAAAGCGGTCTTCTATACTAATGTATCACACTAGATAGAGAGTCACAATGATAACGTTCTGTTAATACTCAATTCAGTTATTGTTGCTCATGTTTTTCTCTCTTCTCTTCTGATCTTTTTCTAATCTCTATATCCACTATCCACACAATCAGGGTAATCTCCACCCGTAACCCCTTTTAGTTCTAGATTGTCAACTCTTTCCTTTTTGCTCAAAGCCTCTAGATAACAATATTGCTTGTACCTCAAAGCCTACACTATGTGAAATATAAAGCTACAGCCACGACCGCATAAGAAGCTGGTCCGCAATCCAAAATGGATTTATCCTTTGTCGTCGAACCTCAGCGAAAAATGCCGCCCGATCGGATTTACCCTCAAAGCAAAATGTTATATGCTCGCATAAGAGAAAACGATTGAGAAAATATTTTTGGATATGGACACGCCCACCTAGATGGGTTTATGTGGTAAGTCCAAAGGTCCTAAAGATCCTAAAGATCCACAACGAGGTTTTGGAGTAAATTCCACTGGTTCTTTTGGATATTTCTCTGGGTTACGGGGCTTTTTCGATGTGGCCGCTCAAGATTGCCCTCATTCGCCCTATTGCTTCTGGAGCAACACGAGGTGTCAAGACCAACACGACAAAGTCGATTCGAGAATGTTTATAACAATGAAGATAGTTAAAGGCAAGAGGAGGATACACAAAATATTAGGATGAAGCAGACTAACACATAAATTTGTAGTATGTTTTCATTTTATTTATTTATGAGCCATACTTAGGCACTCGATGTAAACACTTATCTTACAGTACAATTTTACATTTGAGGTTTATGTTTATTTTTAAGTAATTCCAACTAATTTTTTAGTTTTTTAATGGGAAGACCCTTTTTACTTTTCTTTTTAAGTTGAAAATCTGCCCCTGTAATTTCGACTTTCACGGAAGATCATTGCTTAATACCCTTGGTGACAGAACTAGTGCACGATCTATACATGGGCTTACATAAAGACTGAACTAATCAGGTCCCTGTTTGCAAGGATTGTACTCCGATCACTTAAGGCTATTTACCTTTCATACCCATAAGAGACTGTAAATATCTGATGGTCCCTCCAGTTATCGATAAAATAAGTAAAAAAGGTCTCCAAATTTTAGAGTTTTAAATTTCAAGTTTGACATTTATTTAGGCCACATATAGTAAATGACCCATAGGATTTTTCTAACACGTGACCCTTTTAGCCGAGATCTCAATTAAGCTAAACCCGACGTGGGCAACCGTCGCGTCGTATTACCGCAACAAAATATATCACACAATTAACAATTGCGTCAATACTCTTCTCTAATCCTCTCCTCGTCAATTCTCACTCTTATTAACGAAGCCTTCAACTGAAGATGCAATCACAAACTAAAACTTGCTCAAATTGAGACTCTGTGTGCGAGATTTAAGATTTTTTCGTAAATAGTAAAGGCAAGGTACATAATACCTGCTCTCGGCATACGAAGAAGCGCGCACTACCTTCTTACAAATGAGGTGATTTTATTCACGAGCTCAAATCCTGGAATCGACTGATTTGTTTTACGTTTAACAAAGCTTTAAATGATGCTTATAAATGTTTGGAATAGTCTCAAACACAAGCTCTTAACTTTAACTGTAATGTCAACCTCGACCAATTACCGGTTTCTTTTGGATTTTGTACGAGTAGTGTACAAAATGGATTTCAAGATCAAAATGCTCTGAGCCAAGCCTTGCAAGAGCTTGTGAACTGTACGTGGCTGTGCGATGGCCTTCGATTTAGACGCCACAATACCATTGACTGTTACTCGGATCAAATCTTCAACTTTAACTGTTGTCAAGATGAGTCCCGCTTTGATAAGCCCTCGGCAATGAAACAGCGGTATAGAGGTAAAATGCATCTGTTCCATTGCAACAGTAGCCTTCAATTGAAACTGTTTCTTATTGAACGGCCCTTGACTCTAAAAATGTGGCATTCATACCTTACTCCTCACAAAAACATCCTAATATCTCTTGAGTTAGTTGATTTTATATGTACCCGAATAAATACTAAGACGCCATCGGAGATATATATATCATCTCTTCACGTTGAGAATCTGTTGGAAATTATTGGTAAATTGAATTTTATTATTTTATCGAAGAGAGACAACTCCTCCAACATATAGAAAAATATCTAGTATTTAGTCTAGTATATTTCACAGTATAAAATAGGGATTATGTTCTAAACTTGGTGATATCTAAAGATAGTTCACCAAATTTAGAACTGGTGCAAAAAGGGGGACTTCAGTGCCAACGCTGTCATGTACACCCACGACCAAACACTCGCATCCAGAAACTAATACCTTACACCATACCTTAATCTTATATTATTCAAACTTAACCCTTTGGTAATTCATAAATAGATCAGTGTAGCTGTAAAGATCCTTGTCGGGAACCTAAGAGATAGTTGAGATGGTGTGCAACTTTGACACGAACTGCCCAACTTCCAACAGAATCCCACGTGTTGATCGTGTCGCTCAACCTCAAATCTAATACCAATGGCAACTGGTAAACAAAATAAATTGGCGGTATCTTGATAATGAGTTTGTCTCTGTAACACTTATTCTAGGAGAAATATGTGACAAATATCGCCATGAATCATTCACTATATCCAATTTTTGGGCTCTAGGCATATATATCAATATTTTTATCTCAAATATCGCGCTGACAACGAAGGGAACAGCTATTGATGCGACTTTTGGGATGAATAACTCAGACCTGAGCTTATTCGCTGTACTTGCCGAGCTTGATGGGACCGGAATTCCATAAATGTACTTATTTGTAGAGAGGATGTGTTACAATTATGAATCTCGATATCAAGCTTTTCTATCCATACTGTCTAAAATTGAGTATATATCCTTTCGCTAAACTAATTAGGCTAAGTGTCAGAAGCGGCATGTAGACAGCGGGACAAGGACAAGGCTAAGGCAGGGGTGTTCAGGCTAAGGATGCCATCCTACATTACACAAGAGATAGATGCATAACCACTCGGCCAAAATGTCAGACCAGAATCATGGAACAACCTTTGGTCTAGCTCTGGCACTAGCTTATCCACTGGTGTGTATTCATCCCTGGCTAAGTAAGCGATCAAGGATAAGCTTACGGAGGTTGAGCATATATATATATGTATATATATTATAGGGGAGGTAATGTTAGGGTTTCTTATTGTATAACATATATATACGGAGATAACCCGTATCATAGTATTATATGATTCTAGTCTGGCCTTTTGGCTGAGTGGTTATGCATCTATCTCTTATATAATGTAGGATGGCATCCTTACCCTGAAAACCCCTGCCCTAGCCTTGTCCTTGTCCCGCTGTCTACATGCTGCTTCTGAAAGTGTGGGACATCTCTTGTCCACAGATACGTTCTAGGTTTTTATTTTCTTGATGAAGTCTGAGGTGATATGCAGTAAAGTCACCATGCTCAACCCTTGCTAAAATTTGCTTCTGTAGAAGCTGTAGCGGCATTTTTAGTTCGGAGGCTTCCGACGGAGCATCTGTAAGTCCAGATCTTTACATCTAGCCCGACAGGCAGAAGACCACCAATCATCACTAAGCTGCTGACGATGCTTCTGCATTAGACGGCGAAGATAGACAAGCGTAGTGTAATTAGGTTGGCTATGACGAGGAGGTAATTATTGAAGTGTAGCTCGCGCTGCCGCGTTTGCATCTTCATTCCCCGAGATCTTTGAGTGCCCTGGAACCCATCTGAACTCCGATTTGGCTTTTTGGGCAACGTCATGAAAGATCCGAGTTAACTGAAGGCAAAATGACGTTCTGCCAGTATGAAGGGCCCGGACCGCTGCTTGGTTATCTAGAAGAACAAAATTTTCTCTCCGATTTGCCTCATAGAGAACGCAGTATGGAATGCCATAGTTGCCACTACAATTTCGGCATCATATTCTTCTCCTTATAGAGTCCCCTGGTCTTTCTTAAATTTAATGCCCCCACGTTGAAGAACGAATTCCCATGAAGACCTTCCATGCCCCTCTGAGGAGCCGTCAGAGTATGTTTTAAATGCAGAAGAGGATAGGGTCAAAGTGACTGTTACCTGCGTGAATTAAATGGCAAGGCAATCTACACTGTAGTGGTAGAGAGATAGTTTATAATTGTGATTTGTTATTGCTAGAAAGAATAATATGATTAACTAATGAAAAGTTATCTGACAGGACGGAGACAAGTGTCTCCTTATATACATTGCTAGTGTCTTATGGACACTGTAACTATGATTACTGAAGTACTCATTCAGTTAGTTCATTCATCTCCTCCGATTTTTGTTGATTGCTGCACGACCTTTCTCATCGTGATCCGATCTGGACTTGATATGTCGCTGTTCTGATCCGGACCTGATATACTACTGATCCGATCTTGTTCCATCTCTATCATTGATGTTGGATCAGATTGCTAAGTCATTTAATCGGACTATGAGTATCGTGATTGCATAGTACCACAACCTATTACTTTGCCTGTGCAGTCATCGGTTGTATGACAACTTATTATTGGTTATAATAACTTATTATTGGTTATAATTATCAGAACTAAAGTTTGGGTACTCAGGTTGAATGATATGAATATAAGTGGAAGATATTTTTAGATGGAGAATGATCACAAAGATCAAATAAAGGTAATTCTGAGGAGAAGATAGAAAGAGATGTAATTTTAGTTGAGATAAGGATAAAGTTAATGATGTTGTTGTTGTTGATGATGATTCAAGTTCTTTTGATTCAGATTCGAATTGTCCTCTTTCTACCGGAATTCATCTCCTTATTTATACATGAAATCCCACTGTCTATAACTGCTTCAATATACCTGAATAGTTCATATATCACAACTATTCTGTCGTGAGATGATTCCACATGAGTGTTAGTTGGACCTATAGAGTTATGCCAACACTCGGTTTATCCCTTGATACGTCCCACTCGATATATTCCTTGAAACGACTGACCTGAGATATGTTATCACTCGGCTTAACTCCTGACAATTAGGTGAGACGGCGAGTTATGGGTAATTATGACTTAAATGATAAGACCCTTACATTTTGATAATAATTATTCTTTATGTGGTGTCGATCGTGTGAGAATAATGTTATGCTATTCTCACACCTGTCAAGCGAGTACCAATTATGATACCCCTGTCGGTGTGATCACAACAAAGTAGGCGAAGATATCGGACGAAGAAATTGATCGACTCCAGCTCTGGCGGTTTTGAATGCCCTCAGCTTTTTTTGTCTGAATATGGGAATATACAGGTGTGAGTAAAAATTCAAGATTCTCAGACGATAGAGGTAGCTGCCGGATGGCCCTCTTCAAGCATTACATCTGCGTTTCCGGATGCTTTGACATTAATTACTGCCTTTATTCTACACTTAAGCGTAACTAAATTAGTTCAAACGCTTGCTCGACTGCGAAGAGGGTGGCGATTTTCTGGTGAGTTAATTCGTGCTGCAATTAGCAGCCGATTGCGTTCTAGGAGTATTCGAGCTGGTGGAATTCCTCCCCTGTGAAGAACTACTTTGAATGTAGTTCTCCATACCGGAAGTGCAGCCCTCCTAGCTAAACGGACTGCATTATCAATTTGGTTGGAGAAATGTGCCATGGAAGGGGTCACAACTCCGCGTTTTATAGGTCTTCTTAAGCCCAACCACCAAAATTCCGCCCCGAAGGTCACTAAGGGAATAACGCAAGTGTCAACCGCAGTTACCAGAAATCCAGCGGCAGCCCCACGTGTTACTAAATTGAGCCTCCGCATATATTGGGCTACGTTAAGTGCGTTCCCGTACCATGACGTTATATAATGTTTAAATGAGAGTTGAGGGTCGAGGTGTACTCCTAGCCAACGGTGTTGAAAGGTTATGTCGTAAATGGGAAGAATTATAGATTTACATGATAAAGGTATTGGTTGTTAGGCCAAAGACAAGCTGTGAGGATAAATTATTGAAGATTGATTTTAAGAAATAGGAATAGTTGATACAATTGAGTAGTTAAATGTATGGTTGAGTATCTTTCAGTTTAAGTTATCGTTCTTTAATGAAAGAATGTAAACCAGTATCTATTATCTTTTACGACGTCAGCTAATCTGTAATATTACATAATCTACAGACTAGCGAAACAAGGTTTTGACTCATGTCTTTATCCACTACTATGTCTGTCCGTAATAATTGCAAAACTGTAAGTTGCGTAAATGAGTACCAGGGTATAATACTGGGGCTAAAGCGGATATGAGCAGGGCTATACAGGAGCTAGCAGGGCCTTCTCTGCGCCAATTCGCAAAAACAAAGCATAAATTTTCTGAGGCGCAGAAGCAGTTTTCTTCTATCGTGTCCGAATATATTGCCGAAAATGGATTTCAAAGACGATCGACACTAGATCCAACATCATACCCTGACTGATATGCATGCACCTTACAGTTTTGTAAATATTACGGACAGACATAGTAGTATGCAAGCAGCATCCGCATAAACGCCACCTATTGGTATTTCTTTTTCATGAAATACCAACCCGAAAATGCAGGTCGGTTTACTAACTACAACTAATAATATAATTAATTTTATGGATAGAACTCGCAGGTCCCCACAAGTTTCAACATGTTAATTACAGCAAGTAACATAATTGATTTTTTAAGATCGTAGATCTCAACAAATTCCAACAAACGGATGTTCTCAGTCGGTTCAGCCCAGGTGTCGCTAACTTCCACTCCAACAGAGTCTTCTCCTCGCCGCCTTGGGAATGAATTACATCAGATTTTTCAGTATCTAGTGAGACAGTATTGTATTGTTTCTTGCCCAATCAAGTAATTTATTTACTTCACCTTGGGCCACAGCCGCAGATTCCGTAGTCAAACGTCCAATCTCAAGTATCCCAATATCATCTACGTAGCTTAACCTAGCTCCGGTGCTCCCGCTGCGCATGGTTACGGCCATATACAAAAGAAAAAGTAACTGAGAGATCGGTAATCCTTACGGAAAGCCACAGACTAACTTTTTAGGACGTGTTAGTCCTCCTGGATAACGGACCTGAATATTTTGATTGTGTAGGAATGAGGCTGTCCAACGTAGGACCAATTCTGGCCAACCTTGGTTTTGCATTCGTGTTATAAATCTATTGTAAAGGACCGAGTCAAAGTCTCCTTGAATGTCCAGGGTTAACAGCGTTGAAGACCACCTTTTCGTGCGAGCTTCTTCAATGTCGTGCACAATATAAGAGACCGAGTCGAATGCTGAGCGTTTCGATAGAGCTCCAAATTGTTGATGCCCAACCACATCAACCGTGATTGCTAGACTAGACATGCATTTTACTACAATTCTTTCTAATGCTTTTCCGAAGCACAATAGAAGAGCAATGAGCCTCCATCCTTTCACGGAGTATGGGTCTCTACCAGGTTTTGGGACAAAAATAACCTCTGCTACTTTAAAGCAAGATGGATGATAACCAAACTTGAGACAAGATCGAAACAGGTGAGTAATGTAGGGTCCTAGTGGGTCCTAGCAGGCAGTGAGTAGTTCTACCAAAATCCCATCTGGTCCAGGGCATGTGTTACCGCTGCCTATGGTACAAGATCGAACCTCTATTTCCTCCAGCTTCTCCGTCCATGGAATACGGTTTGCCGCATTTATTATGGGATTAGGAATATCATCAGTGGCTTCTAGCCGCGCTAAAAAACTATCCCGTAAAGTTACCGTGCGCTCAGTTTGATCTAAAACGAGACGCTCGTTAAAAGGAAGAAGTGGAGGAACTTCGGTATGGCGTAGCTTAGCTCATCATATAAGCCTGTAGATATCTAACGGAGATTTCACGTCTTCAACACGGCCATTCCAACAATCCCTTTTTGCCGCAGCGATTACGTTCCTGTAGGTTTTTGATTATTGATTGCAATCAGACTCCGTCGAGGCAGTTCGGTAATGCAGGCGGGCAGCCTTGCACTCTAGGGTCCACTATGGCGCCGATTTACCAGATCCGTCGTTAGGAAGTTTTCCTATAGCTTTCAGGGCAGTCGCTAGAGTTTTGCACAACTCCTGAGCGAAATTCTCAATCTTTTTTGTCGATGTCAAGTCGTGAGCATGAGGCATCCATATAGGTACTAGTTGTGCAAATTGAAGAAACTTGTCCTTCGTGACTCTGAGTGGGTCTTCTGATTTCCTGATAAATCGAGTGTAAGATGGTACTTTGCCGGAGACTGGAAAATGTTCACTTGTCATGTATTCTGCTCAATCTACCCATGCAGAAGCTCTACTTATGTTTGTCCATGCAAGATCAAGCGTGTTCCCTGCACGATGCGTTGGTTCCCCAAGAATCAAACACGATAGGCCCTTCTCATCAGCCCATTTTTCTATTTCTTCTCCTTGTCCATAGAAGCTCGTAGCACTAAGTTGCCAAGCCCGATAGACAGTGTTGAAGTCACCAACAGCAATTGACCGAGGTGGAGGGGTCCATTCCAGTAATTGTTCTACTGCTGTAGGATTGCGGGGTGCCTTTTATACGTTTATAAATGTAATTTCATTAACATTCACCCAACAATAATCTCCTGTAAGATTTGAGGAGGGGAGTTCCTGAACTACGGGCATATTATTAGAGTCTTTCCTGGTGTAGGTAACTGCACGTGGTCAGACGTCGACGCCTCCATAAGGTATATGACAATTGAAATAAGCATGTAATTTGGTGCGACCAGCCCACCAAGGTTCTCGAAATAAAAAAACGTCTTATTGTAAATCGCAAGCTCGAGATAGCGGAATTTCGTGCGCGGCGCTCCCACTTCCCACATTTATTGACATAAACCTGAGAGAGGACAACGTATGGCCCTGAGGAGAGCCCTTAATGAGCGCAAAGGGTCATCCGACGATGAACCGACTTGTGGCCCTTGAGTTGCTTTACCATCAGTCTCTGAATATTGGCTGCCCTTTGCTACGTTCATAGCTTCTTTTGCAGATGCAGCCCTCGCTTCAACCGCTCTGGCTCGGAAAATTGCCTGGTATTCACGGTCACCGCCCTAGTGGAAGATTTTGAGTTGTTCCTTTGTTGGTGAGCCACTGTGAGTTAGTCAAGTTAAACACCTATGACTGTCAGAGCGATGTGGGCCTCCACAATTCTTGCACCGAGTGAGAGCTTGACATGCCTTTTGTGCATGCACCGCTGAGCCAAAATTTCCACAAGAAGGCGCTCGTGGACAATTCTTTGATGACTGGTGGCCATTGCATCTCATGCAAAAGTCTATAAGATCTTGCTTTTTAAAAACTTAAGTAATGCCAGATTGGTCAAATACGCGAAACCCGGGGCGAGGCGCTTTTGGGAAGAGTCTTAATCAAGTTCTATGCGGGGCATAGTGGTTAAGGCTGCCAAATAGTTTTACTGCGGATGGACGCACAGAAGAGACACGTTCGATTTCGTTAATCAGCATCTTAGAAGTCACCGCGACACGTCCGTTATCAGTATGAATAGAAGTAGGGACAATCGTTTTAAGAAGGTAATTAGGTTTTCAACAGGTTCCAGTTTAGCACCCGTCAGAAAAAGAACGTTCGCGGCTTGTAGCAATGCTTCACGCGCGTTGGGTTTGCTTGGACTCAGGGCAAATCCTGAGCGACCTGGCTTAATCTGCCTGATAAACGCGGGTGAGATGTCCATTTTTTTTTAAATACAACCTCTCGAATCCCTGCGGGTGGTAATTTTCTCCAATCATGCTCCGTAGGTAATCGGAGGAATAATCTATTATCTTGCATATTCTTTGTAGGCTGTTGTTTTCTTCCGACTGATCCATTCATGTTCAATCGATGAGGAGGGGGGGTGGTTTTCTTAGGTGCTGAGGGCTTGTACTTCTCTTTCGAACTGATTTCCCCAACGCCGGGGGTTTCAACCGCAACAGCTCTTGCCTTTTTGTTTCCATTACGTTCAACAGTAACCCAAGAGTTTTCTGTTGCAAATGGCTTGCTAGATAGGAAAGTTTCGCTGGTTGAAGGCTGTTTCCGCGCACGAATCGGGATTGAAGCCAAGGGCACTTGTGGTACTGCAATCATGACTGGATTATCCAGCAAATTTTCTCTGTTCGCTTTGTGACCATTTTGCTGGGCGGGAATTTGTAGGAACAGGTGGGGGGTTTGGGGCTGCGTTAGAGGCTACGAAGAGTGAGATGGCATGACTGAAGCATGTTTGAAATGCTGTACTTTCTTCTTTCTCGACTCCTTCTTTAAAGTTAGCAAGTAGACTATCAATGCTGCTTATAACACCTGTGCAAATCATCATGTGCACATGCTAAGCCTGTTCGCGGAGTCGTCTTTTTTGGACAATAATTGCGAGTTCGCGTGGGAGGTATGCGTTTACTGTTTCCGTTTCCACAGTTTTAGACTGAGGGGGTTGTATCCGTTGATACTCGCTTGGAAGGAGTAACAGGCTGAAGTATTTGCCTGTTGGCCACCGAACTGATTGGTGGAGTTAGGTTTGACGGAGGTGGTGGCGGCGCTATAAGGGTAGGAGAGGGCTCAGAAGGATGAGGCGGATTGGGGGGGTGGAAAGCTTCTTTCCCTCATAGAAGCAAGATTTTCGATGACAATATCCATTTTGTAAAGTTGTGGCTCTTTATATGCTACTATTTGGTTGAGTTCAGCATGGATTGATGATTATGATGATATTATTTTCCGTCTATGTGTGCCAGGCCAACATCCGTTAGGAAATAGGACGTATGGATCATATCTCGGATACATGATCCGCCAATCAACAGCAATGCCCATTCAGTGCCCAACTTTTCCCAATACCTACGTATGAGCCAGCTAGTTACATCGTGTCGAATGAGTAGGAACGCATTCACCATGACCCGAAGATTACAGGCTGAGAGAAAACTGAATGGGAAAACCCCCAGCCGTTCCTTCTATTCTCTTTTTCGGCGAGCAGCCGCAGTCCCCCCTCAAATAAGCCATGTAGGAATCTAACCTGCCACTTCCTAGAAAGTCCAACCAGTACCTGACCATTGCACCAACAGCTTATTTTCATCGAAGTTTTGTAGATGGAGATGTAGAGCCCTTCACTCTTAAATTCCCTGGGTCAATCGTGGGTGATCTCGTCGAGGAGGGTGCTAGGGAGTGATACTATAGAGACGATGACGAATGACCCGCGGAGATGAGTAGGGATCCTAGAGGGAAGGATTGCGACACTTCTTGGCTATCCCAGTTGTGCGAACACACTGAGCGTTTACAGTCAGCACCGCGTGAAGGTGAAGAGTTTGACTTCGCCGGCCTCAGCATGGAAAGTGTGATTGGTATAAAGAAATTGGATTGGGTGAGGCCTGTGATTTCTCGGCACTAAGATATTCCGTGATCGTACAAATGGAAGAATAAAGCCTGTGCACGACAAATACACTACACGAATTAGTAAATCTTACAACATCGCGCCGACTGAGAGATTCATGACTACTAATGTTGGAACTAGTGCTTACTTGAATTTGTAATTCACCATTATAATTAACAGGTGTGGGAACTCAGGTATAACTATACCAGCCCCTGAGATGTCCCTTGTAAATAGCAGGTGGGAATACACAGAAGTAATAATTCTCTGAGATATACCACTTCAACAACAACAATTAATACAATCACTAATTTACACACAACTTATTTGTTACATCAAACAATCCAAATTTCTTCATACTTCAAGTAATTTAACCTTCCAATAACTTCGAGATAAATAGTCCTGACAGACTCACTATAAAACCCTGCAACTAAATAAAACGTATTGCACCAGACTGATATGTTTCTTTGCAGAGGTGAACAATTTAGTGAAGAGTTAACTCAATCTAACCAAAAAATAAGTTTGGTTAGCGATTTTATCCCCATGCACTTAGTCCTGATATTGCCTTCGCGGTTTCGATGTGTTCAGATCACCTTCTAAACCCAGAAACACGATATATTCATGCTATTACACATGTTTTACAGTACCTTGTGAATACTAGTAAATATGAGCTAATATATGATGGTACATCAACTTATTCTGCGCGACCGAATTCTGATGTTTTGGTTATGGCATCTGATGCTTCTTACGGTGAAAATAAAAGACGTACTGTAGGCTACAAAACTATGCAAATATTCACCCCCAAAATTACTCGTAGTAATCTCACGACGCACATACTCAAGATGGATTATTTGTGTATTAGTAAAATTTTTAAATAAATCAAAAATATATCCAATAGTGGTTAAAAAATTAATTTTGCATTGCTTTTCGTTAATACAGGCGAGACAGAGTGTAGGGTGTTCATAAGGATGGTTCTGTCGCCAGATTATGACAGGGGTAAGACAGTATACAATCAGTACTTGGTTGGACGACCACTGGCTTTAATCACTTCTATAATCCTATCTGGCACACTGTAAACCAGCCACCTACAGATATCAGGTGTTATTTTTGTCCAGGTCTCCAACGCCCGTTCCGCCAGCTCGGCCCGAGATCTAGGGATCTTGGGAGCTTTTCCTAGCTCCCTTTTTAAATGGTTCCAGAGGTTTTCGATCGGATTGTTGGAAGTGGTTAGTTCGTGTCTAAGTCACATTCTACTTCAACTGTTGTTTGGGTTCCCGACAAGGATCGTTTCATCCCTTAAAATTTTGAGATAAATTGTTGTGAAACTTGGGGTCCGGATTGTAGGCCGTTGGTACGCGACATCATGAGTCGAATGAAACTGTTGTTGTCCATCACTAATGTACCAGCCTAAATGCTAGATATTTTTCACTTCATAGCAGAGAAGTATTCCAGCTTAGATAGAGTGTGTTCTTTTAAATATATTATACATACAGCATCAATCAAATTCAATTTACCAATAAATTCCAACATGGATTTAAGTCGGTTGATTGTGCTGGCCATTCCATAGTTTCATAGCACTGTGATTGTAGCCAGTTTTGAGTGCAACATAAGGTGTGTTTGGGATCGTTATCTTGATGGAAGATGGCACGTTTTGTTGATAATATATGGGAAAAGCTTGGATTGTTAAATTCAATTAATATCACTTATGGGAAACACTCAGAGTGGAACTTAAGGTGTCTGTAAATCGTATAATGGAAGTTGTTGATTACTTCCACATGGACAGAATGCTCTCTACATACACTAGATAATGCTATATCAAGATTCTTGTGATCTACAAATTAAAATATTACTTTTGTTAAATAAAATTGAACACTTAGCAAGATGTCAGTGCACCTAAGATACTTTGGTTACCAGCCATAAAGNNNNTGATTGCTGTACATCCTTCCTTCAATTTCTATGGCAATTCCCACGCCGCTAGCTGTCATACATCTTCAAATAATAACATTTTCTTCATTGAACTTTGTCGTGCCTTGATAGTTATGGGCTTCCAGGCCAGTTTTCTGCTAGTCAACTCATACATCTCGATATAAGTATGTCTGGAGTAAAATTGTATGATATCAATACATGTGTCTATATCTATGAAGTCTATCTTCCCTTCTCTATATCTGAGGGGATTATTTATACGATATCCTAGTCTTACATAATCAGACAAATACGCTTGGAATGCAGATCCCTTCAACACCGAACGCCAAGATATTCCAACTACAATTACGAACATGATTACTTACAGAGGGTAATGCAAAAAGATTCGTCCCTAGTCATTCTCTAGGTTTATTCTATCCAAATATAGTAGTTCCGTGGTCAATCTTTGCTTGGCTCAGCCTAATCTGGAACGGCGTAACCGAATAAGGGAGCGATGCTGTTCACTAACTTTTAGCGAACCTCTAATCTGCGGTAAAAATTTCGATTTCAAAATTTTGGTCCGTCTTATTATGGGTCTAAAAACTTTAATTGAGGGCTTCTGTTTCTAACAACTAATGTCTGGTAGATCCTCCTCCAGCTGAGATGACCTCTTCACACCTCCTGTGCATACCGCGGAGAATATTCAGAAGCTTTGATGGTTGTGTGCACTCATACCAAGATTCCTCCACAAGTCTACGGTATCCTCTCTGCGTCACTGCACTTCTCTATNTATTAATAGGGTTTAAGTCGGGTTAATTTTTTTATCCCGCGATAAATTAGGTGCCCATACGCGGGTATTTCTTGTGGACGAATTCACTTGCGACATTTCAAGAAATTTTAGCTTGAAGTCGCTTATGAAGTTGATGATGATGATGAAGATAATGTTGTTGAGAATGGGAAATGAGGAGAAAGATGGAACGAGGTAGAAGTTTCGGAATTGAGCAGCTGACGAAGCAAATTAACTGGGAATATTATGTAAAGTAGCTGGGATATACCTCGAAAGACCTATATAACAGGGTCGAATTTTATGGCCTGATACTCTGTAATTACTACTACATTGGGCTGCTGCCTACAATTTACTTAAAATAAGTGACAAGGTCCATCATTAAACAGCCGATTAATCACCGTCTCATCCGAAAAAATCACCTATTTCCAGTCTTCCAATGTCCACTCTCGATGTTGGCGAGCCCATCGGAGACGAGCTGTGCGGTGTCACCGATTCAGGAGTGGTTTTTTCTTCATCCGTAGAAACTTCATTTTTTTTTATGTTTTTTGAGGGAACGACGAACTTACCAAATTTTGACTAGGTCTGTTGTTAGTGTGTAACTTTAGGTCAAGGTCGAATGGTAAAGTGGTATACTGTCCGGGCCGTTCTCCCAAGTAGAGCCTGGGTAGCCTGGGCATCTACCCCACTTGAGACAGGAGATGGTTAGTTCGAATCCGACAGACCCTTCCACAATCTCGCGGTGGATGTGTACAGGATTTTGGAGGTATGTATTAGGATTTCTCGTTGTATAATATATATATATATATATATATATATATATATGGAGATAACCCGAATCATAGTGTCCTACGATTCAGGTATAGCCTTTTGGCCTAGTGGTTATGCATCTATATCTTGCATAATGTAGGGTGGCAACC
>JAHYSP010000432.1:1291-13074 GCA_019455505.1 Pleochaeta shiraiana
GTTTATTGCTGATTCTCAGAATTGAAGAAGCTGGGGTTTAAATTAGTAAACTGACTAGTGAAATTCTCTCAAAACTTACTATCCGTTGTTCAATAAGTTCATATTTGAATCGAAGTGATTCATTTTGATATCAGTATGTCAGTGTTGTCAAAGACTACATCAACGCAATGAAAATAGAGAATGATGGTCAAATACTGTTGTTAATTTTATACAGCAGGAGAAAAGTAACACATGTTCTAGTCTTACATCTTTATATGTTTGACCCTGATTAATATTCATCTTTTTTGTTGTTTCTGTTAAAGAGTAAGCAATCTAATTATAAACGATGAGCCCCACAAGTTAATTATGGAATGCGCTGACTGTCTAATTTTAGAAGTGGCTCATTCTTGGCCTTTTAGTTTAGACCAGGTCCTCTACCCTTGTAAACTAGATGAGGCGCAGCCCACAATAAATATTTCTTTTTTTTAAAAAAAGTCAACAAGCTTTCAAGAATTTTAAGGTGAGAACATGCTTCACCCCTTGGCTTGATTCTAATTCTCATCTGGCTTGAAGTAGGAAATCTCCTTGCGAGATAGTGAGGTCATTCCTATAAATCCATTTTTGAATAAACCCTTTTCAAGAGTTTATGCAACCCCTAACCGATGAAGATAAGTATGAAGAAACTGTGAGATCGTGGGTTTGTGACAATCGCTTATTCGATTTCATAATGTAAATATTAGTGTTAACAAAAGTACAATTAGAGCACAAAGTAATGGATTAGATAATGGGTGGAAATAAACATATGAGGATAGGAAAATATTCATTCATTTTCCACTGCATTAAAGTCTTGGTTTGATACTGGAAAAGACAAAGGTGACCGACCGAGTCAATAATATACAGTTTAAGTCATAATATACAAAATAACATCACAGCCTACATACAGGATTTAGGCGTCATTTTAAAATGATACTGCTAATAAATATCTAAGGTACTAGACGTTTGTGAAGCTATAACCTTAATTTTTTGTTCATTCACGTCGTTCTCTTTGGGAAAAAAATCAAAAAAAAATCCAACATCAAAAAACCCCCAAAAATAGAATTCCAAAACCAATTAGCATAATCAGTCTGAAATCGAAAAGTTCCAATCTACATGCCTTCGATGAGACTTTGGAGTTCACAGAAGCTAAGGTCGGACCCTTAGGGTCGGGGCTTAGACTACTCGCAACAATAGGTTCTGATTTTGCGCCTTGACGGCCAGTACTAATATGAGTTGCATCCATGTCGCTTTTATCGAGGAATGTCTTGATTTCCAGATTTGAGATGATTTCATCATTGCTTTTTTGAACCTTCTGAGCGACCTGCGTATTTTTTACATCTACTATCTTCCCCACAGGAGGATTCGGGATGCCATTTTCAATGAGCTCCTGTGCTCCTGGTGGAACTGCAGGAATATCAAACTTCTTACTGAATTTTGATGATTTAATCAGAGCTGGGCTACACTTTGGAGGATTGACTGTTTTATTTTCAGCCTTTACACCTTGAATCAATGTCTTATCAAGACTACTAATCTGGGTTTGAAGCGTGTCATAATCAGATTTTAATTTAGCTGATCCATCGCTACTCAATTCAACCAGACCGTAGTTAGAAGTTTCCTGGGAAAATTCATAAACCACACCTCCAGATAAGACGGGGTTTGCAAGTGGTCCATAGATAGCTTGTACTTCAGTGAAAACTCGCGGAGATGGTGTATTGCATCCATACTCGGAAAAAAATATTGGCAAACTTGAGTTACTAAATTCTTTTACGAGAACATCGTAACCGGCCTCAGTAAAGGTGGAATTCCCACACCAGCTGTAACTGTTAAGTGCAAAAATATCTGCACGCGATGGATCTGAATCATCACCTGTGGTGGAACATTGCAAATAGTTCATAGTATCCGTTAGGATTTCTCTTACATCTGCGGCACTGTATCCGACAGGGATACGACGTTTTGAATTCTTTGAAATATAATTCTTTAGATCCCGAGTGACTGCCTGGGGCTTGTTAGCAGAGGCTAGAATATCTTACAGAGTTCGGGAAGATCAATTAAATTACTAAGGGGCTGTGTTGGTGTAACTCACTCTTATGTATGGAGGAACTGTTGCACCTGTGTCGACATCGTTTATCACTTCGTTCCCAGCAAAAAATAAGAGCTACATCAAACTTATTAGTACTTACACAAAAAAAAAAAAAAAATTCTAGCATCACTTTAAAAATTAGGAAATATCCGAGCTCATCCATAAAACAAGAGGATAACAAAAACTATTGAGGCCCGGGTAGTCATACCGTATTGGGATAATTTTTAAATGCCTCAACTACGGCAAATGTTCTTTGTAGATAGCCGGCGTAATATGAGGTCCACGGCTGCTCCCGATTTAGACTTTCACCACTGAGCGGAGAATTAACATCGATCAACATATAGATACCAACCTAGAAAGGTAAATTAGTTGACTAGAAGTACGATGGCTGTAGGATAAAAAAAGTATTACTTGGTTAAAAATAGAAGCACATAAATCATGGTTGATTTTAGGATCGACATTATAAACACGTATGGCGTTAATTCCTACGGATTATTAGCTATCTTGACAGATAAGATAAGTCTGTGGGAATATCCAAATTAAACCTAGTCGTTGCATAAGGGCTGCATCTCGCAAGCAAGAATTGCCATCACTCAATGGATCAATTCCCGAATTTGGATTGTAGCCAGAGCTTCCCGCTGGTTGGTAGCTATAGTTAACAAGTTAGTTCAGATAAATTTCAGAGGTAATATGAATACCTACGCCACACCCACGATATTGAATCGGTTTCCGGTAAGACTATCCACAAATTTGGTTCCTTGAATGTTTATCGTAGGGACAGCATATATTATTTCCGAGAAAAAGGCTAGTAATGCAATTAAAAACTGTAGTTAACAAATTTTTAGCCTATATATTACAACTGGATAACTGGAGTCTATGAAATCAAATTGGATTCGCTAATCATCAGGTGTTCTACTGACTGTTGTAAAAATATTGGTCAGCATAATGATTCAAATCCGTATTTCAAAACATCTAGATTAATGAAAAATATATTGAAAAATTGTTAATCGCACAGCGATAAAAGTTGAACAGGAAGGTATAAATTTTTAAAGAGAGAATAAATGAAGAAAAGAAGCAGAACGAAGAATAAGAATAAAAAAAGGAGAGCCGAAAGTAGGAATAGATGAAATATAGATACAAAATTTATGGACTTCAGAACAGAAATCAAGATCAATGCACTGCACTGGAGACCTGAAACCATCTAAAAAAAGTATTAATAAGGTTTCTGGGGTTGCCTACTTGGTCAAAGCTTACTACCCACCGCTCAAGAAGGTGTCATCTAATCAAGTGTTTCAAATTTTAATTTTTTTGAATTGTGAACCCCCATTCTTCCAACCGTTTCTAAATAAAATAAACAGTGATAGGACAAATAGAGCGCTGGTTGGTTAATACTGCTAGCTCATTCTCTAGTAAATTTTGCCAAATGAAACACAACTTATCTCAAGTTCTGTTATTTATAATTATTATTAGATTTTGAAATACATGTTATGACAAATCTTTGAATTGTTTTCTGGAAACCTTTGGGAGCAGGGTAGGAAAAAAACAGGGTATCAGATTCCAGGACAGAATTTAGAGTTAACTATGCTATTATCAGATGACACGATTCAGTCCATTTAACTTTTCATTTCACGATTCATATTCAGTTCAGGTGATATAGTTAACATGGCAAATTTGGGAGTTTCATGAGAGCATTCAATTATATTGTTTTTGGAATTTATTTTGATTTTGTTTCACCTAAGAACACCAAAATTTATCCTCTAAACTCCTCAATAGTAGAATTATCCAATCGACCAGGAATAAGCGCTAATGGGACAATGCCGCTGACGTGCATTTCGGGCCCATACACATGCATATCCAACTTTAACTCTTGACCAACAGATTTGATATTTTTTAACCCTTCCTGATAGTTAGGCCCCGCGCGTCTAACCCAAATATGGACATTGTGTTCAACGAGTCGCGGAGCAACTTCGCGCAAGGCTCTAATCACGCCTTTGAAAGTAGACGCAACATTAGTGAAATTGGCAATCCCACCACCGATAAAGAGGACTTTGCCTAGTGGATTCGTTGGTGCTCTCAAGAGAAGATCAAGCACTGTACGGGCATAATGATAAGTTTGGGTTTCTGTTGGTGCACCGGAGTATTCTCCGTAGTTTGCAAGCTCGTCAGCGAAGCCACAACTAGCTATGGCATCGGCATAAACAACTGAGGCACCACCGCCGGCAACCAAAGTCCACACACGTCCTTTGGAATTCAAGATAGTTAACTTCAAAGAGGCACCAGTTTTAGCATCAAGTTCCGCGATGTAAGCCTCCTCTTTGCTAAGTTCGCGACCAAAGGGAGCAGGAAATTCCATTGGAGGTCCTGCATCAATATTGACTTTTGAATCATTTGACCTAGGAGCTACCGTTCCAAGTGCCGTAGGTGAGCGTGCAATAGCCCACTTTACTCCACACTCAAACTCGGCAGTTTGATCAAGCTTAGCTGCCAGATCTAAGAAGTGAACTTCAGCCGAGGTACCTTCGGAATTCGGAATAACTACAAGTGGATTAATTTCAAGATAAGTGAATTGACAGTCGACGTATACAGCGTAGAGCCTAGTTATAAAGTCTATAAGGACATTATGAACACCTTTAGGTACCTTTTTTAGAAGGGAGTCTGCAATTTTTTCGTTAGATGGATATTCGGAGAGGTCGACCGGGATTAAGAGTTTTTCGGCTTTGGCATCAACATCACCCACGTCTACTCCACCTTCATGAGTGAAAAGAATCCAGTCACCCTAATGGTTTGAATTAGTAGCTGAAAATTTCCAAATCTGGAAGAAATCAAATTGCAATTAAATTTACTGACTAGTGCACTAAGAAGTCACGTCACTTAAAATAAGATATGACATGTGAGCTAGCCGAGCACTGGCCCGAGCACTTAATCTCTGGTTTCAAAAATTTAAAACATTTCAGAATTAGAAAATTTTAACCGAATATTGACAAAAGTGTGGTTGTGACGTCTTAAATAAATATTATTGTTAAATTGTAAACTTACTTCTCTTTGTGAATTAATGTTAATGTAATATTCTGTACCATCTGGATGGGGTACAAATGGCTCAACAAGAAATTGTCTTAACACTCCAACGACAGATTCGACCTGTTGAGGCTTCCCAGCACGAGCAGCAATCCAAGCTTTCGCTTCAGGCCATGTTTTGTTCAATGCCAGAAGACCACTTTTACCTCGTCGTTTGATTAACTGATCTGGCTTTGCAACAAATTTGGCACCAGACGTGAGAAGCCAAGGATATGAAATCTCAGCCTGATTAAGTAGAGCTGATACATCTGAATCCTCAGGAAAATATAAGGAAGCAAGTTTTGGAGGCGGATTATGTGTTGAAGATTTAGGAAGTGGAGATGGCTTGATGACAGGAGCACGCGTAAGATGGTAATTGAGAATTGCCTTGCCGTCAGCTTCTAATATAGATTTGGCAGCCATTATTGTTAGAAGTTATTCGGTAAGAATGCTGTGAAATTTGTGTCAGCTGGAATATCACAAGTTCAACAGCTTGAGATGCTGGAAAGATGGAATATATTCAGAAATTCTGGAACCATATGGTTATTGAAAGTAATTTGATAAAGAGATCGACCGAAATACTTAACTTGACAAAGAATGGAGAGCTGAAATAGAGACCTACCGTTTAAAGGCTTAGCAGTTGAATGGGGTATAAACTGTTTAAAACTCAACGTTGATTTAGATGGCTTCGAGAAGATCCTTGAGAGGGGCAAATTAACTAAAATGCTCACTTGTGGGGAAAAGAAACGCAAACCCCTTGTGTTGGTTGGCCTCATCCATGGATCGAAAATTGGTTGGGTCATATTACTGATGCCGTTTCCCAACCCCGGGATTTTGTAGGGAGCTGGCTCGTGCTCGACCAGCTAAAAGCTCAACAACAAGAGCTGGTTTATTTGTTTTTTGGGCCCCATAATTTGCCATTTTCGCCATCGTACAACTCAACAATATCAAGGGGGGTTTGATCTACCCTCAAGACCTCCAAATCGAGCTCCGAATCCAGGTTGTTCATTTAACCTGAATTTATCTATTGTTTTATCAATTGTGAAATTTGATGTAAGTAACTGAGAAGCTCGTCATTCAAGAACAATCAAAATCCGACGTTGAACTCTGTGTTTGGTAATTTTTTACGAATCTGTAACAATGTTAGCTTTGATTCCGAGTTTCCTTTTTCTTTGAATTAAATAAATCAAGTACACTAATATAACTTTTCACAGATATACTCCGATATGCCTTCTGCCGCATCAGAAAATCTCTCGAAAGGCGATGCGCCATCTTCAAATACTGGGCCGTCTGCCAATGACAACATTCGTCGCTTTGCTGCTCCGAGTCGCCCTTTGAGTCCTCATGCTGCACACACTTTGTTTCACGAGAAGACAAGATGTTTTGTGTATGGTCTTCAGCCGAGAGCTGTCCAAGGAATGCTTGATTTTGATTTTATCTGCAAGCGTCAAAATCCATCAGTTGCAGGTATTATTTATACTTTTGGAGGGCAGTTTGTTAGCAAGATGTACTGGGGAACTAGCGAGACTCTCTTACCAGTGTATCAAGATGTTGATAAAGCCATGGCCAAACATGCAGATGTTGATACCATTGTTAACTTTGCGTCTTCACGGAGTGTTTACTCATCGACTATGGAACTTATGGAGTATCCACAAATCAAGTCAATTGCCATTATAGCTGAAGGTGTACCCGAGAGAGTAAGATTGCAGACTCATAATTTCAAGCTCCCGTTTCTAACCTATTCAGCGTGCGCGAGAAATTCTTCATGTAGCCAAAAAAAAAAATATTACCATAATTGGCCCTGCTACAGTTGGTGGTATAAAGCCTGGCTCTTTCAAGATAGGAAATACAGGCGGTATGATGGATAATATCGTCGCATCTAAATTATATCGCAAAGGATCTGTCGGCTATGTCTCAAAATCTGGAGGTATGTCCAATGAACTAAACAATATTATAGCAAATAATACAGACGGAGTATATGAAGGTGTAGCTATCGGTGGGGATAGGTATCCAAGCACAACGTTTATCGATCATCTACTCAGATATCAAGCTGACCCAGAGTGTAAAATACTTCTCTTACTCGGGGAAGTTGGAGGTGTTGAAGAATACAGAGTTATTGAAGCAGTCAAAAATGGTACTATTACTAAACCTATTGTTGCTTGGGCTATCGGCACTTGTGCCAGCATGTTTAAGACTGAAGTTCAATTTGGACATGCAGGATCTTTTGCCAATTCACAATTAGAGACAGCTGCTGTTAAGAATAAGTCAATGCGGGATGCCGGGTTTAACGTTCCTGAAACGTTTGAAGATATGCCAAATGTATTGGCAAGTGTATACCAGAACTTGGTTAAAGAAGGAAAAATTAAACCCCAACCTGAGCCTGCTGTACCGAAAATTCCTCTGGATTATTCATGGGCTCAAGAACTTGGATTAATCCGCAAACCAGCAGCATTCATTTCAACTATTTCTGATGATCGTGGACAGGAGCTCTTATATGCTGGAATGCCCATATCAGATGTTTTTAAAGAGGATATCGGTATTGGAGGTGTAATGTCCTTGCTTTGGTTCCGCCGTCGGCTTCCTGATTATGCAGGTAAATTTTTAGAGATGGTTCTCATGTTGACCGCCGACCATGGCCCAGCCGTTTCTGGTGCTATGAATACAATAATAACTACCCGTGCTGGGAAAGACCTGATTAGCGCTCTCGTCAGTGGTCTTTTAACAATTGGCTCTAGATTTGGTGGTGCGCTGGATGGAGCCGCTGAAGAATTTACAAAAGCGTTCGACAAAGGATTAAGTCCACGTGACTTTGTTGATTCAATGCGAAAGCAAAATAAGTTGATCCCCGGGATCGGACACAAAGTTAAATCACGAAACAATCCAGATCTTCGTGTTGAACTTGTAAAAGAGTTTGTCAAAAAGAGGTTCCCTACTTGCAAGATGCTTGATTATGCTCTTGCAGTTGAATCTGTCACCACTTCTAAAAAGGACAATTTAATTTTAAATGTTGATGGGGCTGTTGCCGTATGCTTTATTGACCTATTGAGAAATTGCGGTGCATTCAGCGCCGAAGAGGCTGAGGATTACTTACAAATGGGTGTTTTAAATGGTCTATTCGTTTTAGGAAGAAGCATTGGTTTGATCGCCCATTACCTTGATCAGAAGAGGCTGCGAACTGGTCTCTACAGACATCCTTGGGATGATATCACTTACCTTCTCCCAAACTTGGGGTCTGGAGCTGGTCTTGCTTCTGAGGGTCGTGTTGAGGTTCAAATGTAGAATATTAATTTACGACAATATAATGTATTTCACTATCTACATAACTTGAATCTGATCTCCGTTTGTAAACTTGAACAAATTCCTTTTTTTTTTTTGTTAGTCTATGTGTATTATTTTCTTAATTTGATCTGTTCAATGTTAAGTAGACCTTTGTCATCCTTAGGGCCGTGTCTGTGCATGCAAAAAGGTATGCAAGGGTATGTCTATAGCTTATTACTGCGAATATGTGCGAGTAATTGCTTAAGTCGCAACTCGGGAAAGGCTATTCAATCATTCATTATAGCTGACCAATATTAGTAGTCAACAAGCAGTCAATGATTGGTCATCGAGCCGCGTGACATCAAATCAAAATTATATAAAAAAAAAAAATAAAAAACATCTTTCCCAAGGATGGACGAAATAATTAGTCATGGTGTTCAGTATTCAGAGCTCGATATCATGTAAATTTGAATGAGTAAATTGGATTAGAGAACAATGTGGATGATTCTAGATTGAATCAAATTAAAGAAGTATGTTGATAGGATGGAGTGAAAATAATTATTGAAAATAATTGTGGGTTAATTATTAATATTAATCAGCTTGGTGATTGAATAATATTATGCTGGTAACTCGGATCAGTCAGCAAATTGTGATTTTCGAGAGACAGATTCAGCGAAAAATAGAGAATGTTTCTAAGCTCGTTAAATGTATTTAATTTATTGCTTCGTTCGGTATGATTTACGTATCGTAAATTACACTCCCCAATTTCAAAATATATTATAATGGGGATAAAAAATTGAGACAAACATCAATCTAATGAGACCTGTGATTCAAGAGCGATTATTCCAATTTTTACCACATATTTGAGAAAAAAAATTTGAAGTTGTAACCCCATCCAAATACTCTTCCCATACCTTGGGAGCACTACGCAGAATTTGAGCCTCAGATATATGTACAAGAACAAGTATTCAGTGCAGATAAAATTCGGCAGGGGTGAGCATATAATTACTAGGCAACTTGGAAGATCCCAGAACCGACGATCAAGGGAACTGAAGATCCAAGTTTTCAACAGGTTTGGGGTAAACTGTAAGCACTAGGTTTTTTCCCCTCTAGTTATTCCTATGTCGGACAACTGCGATTGGATAACGAATGATCAATGAGCTGGCAATTACCTACGAATATTCTGCTGAAATTGAAGGAAAATACTCTGTTAATAAATACTATGCGATTAAAAGATAATACGTACAGATTAGTAACAAGGAAATCTTCCGAGTTATTAATAATTTATGTAAAAAGCGATTAGTTACAATTATGCCCTGAATCCCCACTATTATTATTCTTATCTTCCTCTAAGGGGGGTCTTGTCATATATCTCTTTTGTGCTGCAACTTGGCTACTGAAGTGACAAACCCTAGGGAGAGAGAAAGGACACATGGGGGGGGGGGGGGNAGGCCTGAGGCCTAAATTACGTACACTCTGCTTTCGCCGTGCACGACGTCACTTATTTGACTAGCATTAGGATTACTAATATTTCTTCTGACAAAAAGGGATTCGCTTAATTTCCGCTCTTACATCTTATCTAATCTACATGTACATAATTACATAATTACATAATATACTCTATAAACTTTACATGAACTTAGTTCAAAACTTGGTGAATTGGGAAGGGTTCTCACGTTTTTAATTTAAGGAAAGAATCTTTCGAGTTAATTCGTTCAATCAGACCCCCAATCCCCCCTGACAACAATATACCCTAATACTTTGAATTTGATTCATGCCCGAATTCATTTAAGTTGCATGATGGCTGTATGAAATAGTTACTCGAAACTTCAACATTTGTTATATATATATATATATATATAGATACTGCCAAGTCACTGTAAATTTTATGGGAGTAAACATAAACCCTATGAACCTGTACAGAGTCATCGGTATATAAGTTAGGCCTTTTTTGGTCTGCAGAATCAGTAGGAGATTATATCTCAAGGTCAATCGGGTATGTTTCCCAGTCACTTCACATAATATTCTTAGTTAATCCACTACTTTCATGTGGCCGGCAAAGTCGCACTCTTCACCTTCACGCGAGATGCCGGCTGTAAACACTCAGTTTGTTCGCAATATCTGGGATAGCCAAGAAAGAGTCGCAATTCTTCCCCCTTCAGCAGGATCCCTATTGATCTCCGCGGATCATTCATTTTTCGTCTTTACATCACTAACCCCTTAGCACCCTCCTCAACGAGATCACCCACGATTAACCCGGGGAATTTTAAAAGTGAGGGGCTTTGCATTTCAACCTACCAAACTTCGATGAAAAAAAAAGCTTTTGATGCAATGGTCAGGTACTAGTTGGGATTTCTAGGAAGAGGCAGGTTAGATTCCTATATGGCTTATTTTTTGAGAAGAAGAGGCTGTTCGCCGAAAAAGATTCTAGATAACCTCTAAACTGTGTTGATAGGATAAATAAGGGCTCCCTGCAAGTAAAAAGTGGGTTCTACAGGGCGTATAAGCTTTTTATAGGTTACTCTCATACAAGGATCTGAATGGTGAAAGTCAAATAGAGATTACCAGGGTCTTACAAAGCCTTTTAGCCTGTTATTCGAAAATTGACTTTCACAATTCAGATCCTCGTTATGGGAATACGATCCATGAAAATAGTTTAAATTCGTGGGTATGAAAGTTGTGCAACTCATAACATTTATTAATTATGTTTATGTTATTCTTAAAATATATGTACTATAAAATTTTTTTTATGAAAGGACTGTGAATATTTTATGTGTCCACACCCCCAGCTTGGTACACTGCCTTAATTCTCCCTAGCATTGAATCGAGCAGATTTATCAGGTTATCCTCATTCACCGCATTGTCCCAGGCTTCTTTTACAATATCTCTTATTTGTTCCTCTTTCCGCTGGCCCCCTTCAATCATGTCTGGATATTTGAATTGGATGTAATCTTTCATTAAATTCCAGACATGTTATATGGGGTTGAGGTCTGGGGAGTAAGGAGGCCATTCGATTGAAAATATACCTCTCTCACCAAACTCCCGCATCGTTCGAGCCGCCGAGTGAGCAGGAGTGTTATCCTACTTAACCACAAGATGTGGTCTTAACAAGACCATACCGTAGATAAGAGGCACAATTTTATCACTGCATCGTTCGTCAGTGATTGAATTCCACTCTTTTTCCCAATACAAACAAGGACCTTTCTCTACCCTCCAAAAATGACCCCCAAAACATCCATCGTGTGGGAAAAAATTGATGACTAATAATTGTGGGATGAATTATTACCCCCAGGTTTCGGCAGCCAATCTTTACCTTTTCTTTTATTAATAATTGGTCTTCACAATTATTCGCGCTACTGTTGAACATTGTTTTATC
>JAHYSP010000449.1:40782-55615 GCA_019455505.1 Pleochaeta shiraiana
TGTGCGTCTATGAACCCATCCAAAACGATTCTTCTCCATTTGCAGCCTGTAAGGATCTTAAAGTAACGTTTATTCAACTATACTCAGAGCGAAGTACAAAAAATCTTGGAGTGAAGAGAAAAAAAAATAAGAGAATTATCTTCTTGTGATGATCACTTTCAAAATAACTGATATTTATTTCAAAAATAATTCGTAACTCTAACCTAGCAGTTCGATTTTCGATATTCGTTATTCGTTATTGGATGATTTGATACTTTGAAAATCAAGATTTGTTCCAACAATTGCTATTCGATAATCCGATTTGATACTCTTGTATTCGAAATTTGTTCCACAAATTGTATTTATTAATTTGATTCGACACTTCGGAATTTGAGATTTGATACGGAAAGTTATGTTTTAGTATTTAATTTGGTAATTCGATATTTGGCCTATTGGATTTAATCCAGTTATGGTGGACAATTGTCTAATCCATTGGTATTCGGGGTTATCCGACAATTTAAAAAGTTAACTAAAGATTGCGAAAAGTTGGTTATCTATTGGCCCATAATTTTAGCGCGTTTCTTACTTGGTTAATCTCAGTTCCTCTGAAACCTAAAAATTAGAATCTTTAAAAATAACTATTGGCGGACGAGACTCACTAAATATCTGTTTGTTAACGAAAACTCGAAATATCCGAGAAGTCTGATAGACAATTGGCAGAGTTCATTTGTTGAAGTTCGGGAACTTTTGATTAATATACTTGCTGCACGGAATATTATGGTTTGTTTTTATAAGATTTATATGATGGAATTTGTTTATAAGAATGACTTCGTTCCAAGGAGTTGGATCTCCAGCTTAGCAATTTGTTTGTTAATATCTACTTATACATTTAAATTCCTAACTTGAACCCCCCTTGAGATAATCTACTTGTCAATTCCTAGTTCTACGAACTTCTCGAGCTGAACCTCTACTGCCTTCGGGCTTTGCACAATTTCGATTCATAACATATGTTTTGAGGCGCAAGTGTCGAGATACCAATCAGGGGAATTGGTCATTACTGGAATGGCATAGGCAGTATCACAAGGTGAGTTTGAATACATGGAATCATCTGATTCGTATTTACTTTCCGATATATTTACATGTTTGACCATACTTAATACTTCATCTGAAGATTCCTCAGCAGCATGTGCTTTGAATCGATTGTTCATATAAGATCCAAATTCTTTCAGTTCTTGATTACTCCTAGCCCTTTTTCCGGCACCCTTGGTCCAAGCAATACCCGCATCAGATTTAAGCCATATTTTTCCAGGCTCAGTTTGCAAATATTCTGGGCAAATATTCTGGGCAATCATTCTGTATGTGACTTATCTTTGCTCGGTGGTACCCACACTACAATGGTTTTTTGTCGGAACCGGTTTTTCCTTTAAATTTTGATTTTTTCTTTCCTTTCCCGGCAAAGTTTACAACATCGGAAGAAATATTTCTTCCTGAATTGGGATCATTTATTTTAGTTTCTTTCGAAGCAAGTATACTTACAATCTCAATCGTCAATTTATTCTTACGCGCAGAAACAAGAATCATATCCCTAGTGGCGTCAAATTCTTCTGCTAGGTTTTTAAATAAAAACATTACGAAAACCTTGTCATGAAGTTAAAGATCATTGTCCAGATTTCCAAGCTGTGCGTTAAGGCTTAGGAGTTAGTTGGCTTTTGAATGGATTGGTAGGGGTATTCGCATTGCCGTCGAAATGAGCGATAAGGTCAGGAATCATTGAAATATAATTTTTGGATTCACTATCCCACATGACATACTCATCCCATCCTGTAAGCTTGATACCTCGATATACATATCTGGATAATCCGTAGCCATCAAGTGTATTGAGTGACGACATTGTTGTCAAGGAAAAATGGGGAAGGATTAAAAAAATTAGGATTAAGATATACGAAAACAACAATTAATTCATGTAATAACTAATTGTTGGTATAGGAACATCTGATTCAGATTGGGGTATGATAATAATCTTCTTGTGGTATATCTCTCCTATTCTCTATCTATGAATGGCCTAATATCTATTGTGCGTTTATGGCTCGTGCATACCTCGTTTAACCTGCTTTGAACATCTTATCAACTTGGGAATTATATTTACAACAATGGGAACTATCTAAAATTGTAAACTTTAATTCTCTTTTACGCGGCTTGTCTTTCAAGATTCATTTCTAGTATCATAATTTTTGCGTTCGACCCAGCCTTCGATCTCAACAACTAGCTCGTTTTTATCGATAGGATTTTTGAGTGCATGATTCGGATTTTGCTTAGTCATGGCATCTGCTGGATTTGTTTTTCCAGTTATCCAGCGTACCTCCAAAAGCTCGCGGTGTTCATACATTTGGCGTAGCGACATGATATCGATCATCAACCTCTTTTCCTTTGTAGTACCCAGTTTTACAATGCATTCATAGAGAGAGGATGATTAATGCTGTAACCAAGATCGGTCCCGGCTACCATGCTGTAGATTTCAGAAGCAAGTACCGATCGGGTAACTCGCTTGCTTTTCGTCGAACTCCAATGGATGATATTACCCATTATCTTGATTATCGATGAATTTTTGTCTTCATAATTAAGAGGTATTTCATTCCAAACTGGAATAATAAATTCGATCTGGGAAGATAGATCTTTGTTGTTGGCAAAGGATCCATCCCCCGCGCGCGCTGTTCCACATATGCTTTACTAGCAAAAATGCCTGATGAAATTAATTGAATGCCTGTATTTTGCCCTTTTTGCCTGACTTTAATCGTATCATCAGGCATGCGAATGATTCAGCAGCCATTGAAAGAAATCTCTGAATTACCTTGCATTAGCTCCTGTTTTGGTTTTGACCTAAAAATCATCTCTTCATTTTCGTGCTGATTGAATTTGGTATCTGCCAGGATTATCGTATCATCAGTTTGCATTCCGATAGCACCAAATCCTTTACTACTTTTAGTCGACACTAGCAAACACGAGTCATAAGTTGACGTTGCCAAATAAAGTTTATTTTTGTGATGGCTGCTATAAGTGGCCCACCAGTGCGTGCCAGCCTCAGCAATACCATAGAGCGGCTTCACTACTACCATTGTGTTTGGAAGATACATGTGTTTAATTTCTTCTGGAGGGTAAGCGAGAATTCTTCGATTCAAATTAGTCGCTGATTGAGTAAAAGCCATAGAGATATCCCTGAGGTAGAGAGATATATTGTGATATTTGAAAAGTGATGGCGCCAAGGATAGGATCAATCTCTGAGAAGATCGTTGTATCGTTGGTGCTTATGTTGGCAGTAAATTCTTTCCATCATCGGCAAATCCTTGAATCACCAAGCGCGATTTTTCATAAGGTTGGTCTGAATTTTTATTCTTTATCTCACGCACGAGCCGAGACTTGAATATTCTTTCTGTATGGTTAAGTTTGTCAAACTTCTCAAATTTGAATATTTCATTAGCAATCAACGCATCGATTTCAGCCTTATCTGAGATTTTGAAGGAAGCTCCGGGTACTGTTATCTTACCTTCTCTTCGAAGGCGGATAGACAATTCACTATCTAATATTTCCTTGGTCGACAAGTACGCTGAGAAATTGATTACTACGGAATCCTTATATTTATTTTTAGATCCTTTTGGTCGTCCACGGCCAGGCTTCTGTTGAATAGTTTCAGGGATAAAATCTTCATTATGATCGGACCAGGCACCTGATTCACTCTCAAGCTCTTTGTTCAAATCAAAATCTGACTGTATGTCTGGCTGTGAGATTTGATCTTTTTCATCTGTCTGGTGGTAAGGTTTGACAACAGTAGAGCGGAAGTTGGTAGGACCTTGAGGAAGCATCACTGTGCAAGTATCACCGCTAATGGATAAAAGTTTGAACGGCCCATTCCACCTTTTATTTTCACGTCAGAAAAATACATTGTTATTTGGCTGTAAACGATGTGTATCGGCTATGTTCGGCCCATTTCTCATACCCAGAGCATCTCTAACTTGTCTATTTGCCTGCAAAACTTGCAGTTCTTTCATGGCCTTTTGAATTGCATTGGCTCGGCGTTGGATATCTGGAGTAATAGAAGTATATGACAGACGTGTATAAGCTCCGAACACAAGTAGGGTTGGAACAAAAACCTGGAACAAGACCTTTTGGGCCTACTGTATCATTAATGGCCTTGATCGCAGCTTGCAATATAACGCTTTGTGGCGTATTGGGCATGTTGGCTTTTATAACTTCATACGCACGTTTCAACGGTGCATGGTATCTTTCGATCTTTCCGATGCTGTTATGCGCTTCTACCGGAACTTCCTTGACTTCGATTGATGTCGCTTGTGCATTCTGTTTAAACTCATTGGAGGTAAAACACTTACCTACATCGTGCACAATTCGTTCTGGAGTTCCATTGTACACATCGATCCAGCGTACACATCGATCCAGCATAGTCTGAGCGATTCCCACACGGTTTTAGAATTAATTTTATTTAAAAACCTAGCTGCCTGAAACGCAGTTGCTGTGTCCACAACATGTAAGATAGGATGATTATTGATATAGCAAATATCGACCACGATTTCGGCATTGAATTCAATATCTTTATGCCGGATATTAAACCTAAAGCGACCTGGAGCTCGTTGAAGAAGTTGGCACTGATGACAGAGCTTACTTACCTTTTTGATTACATCGGAATCAAATTCTTCACCCGCTCGATTCAGTAGGTCGGAAAGTTTTTAAATAGACGGATGCCCAAATCTGCGATGGATCCGTCGTAACTCGGGTTCTGTAAGATTGCACCAAGCAATTGATTGTGAGGGATCCAGCAATAGCCAAGGATGACCCCATTTTCGAACAACTGGGTATTTCTTTCCATTTTGCGCTAATACGTTGTTAATGTTATCAAATGAGATACCAAGGCGATCCATATCCCGCAAACACAGCAAAAATGGAGTATTAGTCGGAAGCACTTGGAAATTTATTTGTCCCAAAGGTGTGGGAACCGTGATCGTGCCTGTTGATAATGCCTCACCATTTCCGAAACGAATCTTATGTTGCATTGCTGTAGAGTTGTCTATTTTACTATCTGGTTTTTCTCTTAATAAAGATTTTGTTTGAAGATATCCAGTTGTGGAGACTGCTGCAGCGCCAGTATCCGGCAAGATACCTTGAAACTTAGTATCGTTGTAGCGATCAAGAGTGAATAATTCTGAATCCGAGTTCGAGCAGGTGATAGGTGCAGAGGAATCAAAAGGGTCGATGCCTAAAAAGGCATGATATACAGAATTGTCATTCAAAACGGCGATTGAGACATATGGATTAATATTACCAAATTCGGTGAAGAATTGTCCCTCTATGTCTTGAGCTTCGACGAGTGGACTGCTATGATTGTTCTCTAATTCAGCAATCTGGTCATAGTCTTCAATTTCAAGTCCCTCAAATTCAGCAAAGGCCTGAAATTCCTAAGAGTTAGTGTCTCTATTCATGGAGGATGGATTGTCTCGGTATTTACTAAATGATGAGTAACGTTCCTTGATGGGATGTTTCGAAGACCAACAACCTTTCTTGCCACACACGTAGCATTTCTTCAATCGTTGGTACTTGATTTTATCATTGTGAGTATAGTTTTCCCGCAAGTTTGAACTATCACGCTGAGAATCCCCACCATAAAATTTATTGGCATGATTATCTCGTCGAGGTAGTGCGGATCTACCAAACTTCCTATCAGTCCAGTAGATTTCATTATCTGATTTTTGTTCCTCGTTGTTTATGAGTTGTGCTTGGTGCTGTCTCTCACGAGTTTTTTTATTAATTGCATTGCGCATGCCTGCACACACACCTTCGACAGTTGAGGCTGGTTGATAAAGAGCAAGAGAACATTCCGGGATGCCCTGGCAAGCTCGCAGAATCTGATCACGAAGAACTTCATCTCCTTGCATACTCTGATATAGGTTGTTTAATTTCTGTCCGACTGAGTTGCTCGGATTTGACTGTTGCATTATATCTAGAGCCTTGGATAAACCCCCCGTGTGTTTTATTTTGTCTTTCAATTTCAGCTTGGGGCGAATCTTAGTATTCTTCGGAAACGGCTATTTCCAGATTCTTTGCAACTTTCTTGTTATTGGAATGAATGAGTACTCCTCGGCGTCTTAAGGTAGATCTCAATTCATGGTGTAAATCTCGATTTCCCTTTTCAAATGTATCTTGTGTAAAGCCTTCAAAGTCTTATCGGAGTCGGTTGTGTAGCTCCTCATCTACTTGAGTACTGTTATTATAGCCAATAACTCTGAAAAATAGATAATTATTCACTTGTCTTGAATCAGGACTTGACGTGATATCGCCTGGATTCCAGTCAGCGTCAATATATCTCTTGTATTGCATAAACTTCATTGGTAAATCCAGTTGTTCAGTCCTTGTATCTGCGCTCGACGCAGCCGGCGATTTCTGTGTATTTTCGGCCATTTGCATTGGCTTTGATCAGACTTAGCCTGAGGAATTAATCATTGAACTTCTTAGATCGTTGATTCACTGCCTATGCTCGCCAGCACGAGTCTGACGTAGGTGATTCTCCGGTACACAAAGGTTTTCAATTTGTTACAATATCTAGGTCCAAAGGGTCCTAGTGAACGCGTCTTCAACCACGACTTAGCGCACGGAAACGTCCATAGGGACGAAAAATGCCTCTTCTAACGACCTTGCTATTCTGTGGGTTTCCAACCACCACTTAGTGTTGGTATAGGAATATCTGAATTCAGATAGGGATATGTTAATAAGCTTCTAGTGGTATATCTCTCCTATTCTCTATCTATGAATGGCCTAATATCTATTCTGCGTTTATAGCTCGTGCACACCTCGCTTAACCTGCCTTGAACATCTTATCAACTTGGGAATTATATTTACAAACACTAATAGAGGGTGCAATATCGTAAATATGATTAGAGATTCGTAGCGCAGCTGGAAACGATTCCGGGAAGTCATAACCTGTTTTAAATACAGTAGCTCAAAAAAGTGGCACAATTAATCGCTGCATGTGTTATCTTTGATGATAACTCAACAAAAATTGCATAAAAACACATAATTCTGGTTTACTGTAATCATTAAATCATTTCTCTATAGGTTTGATTATTTTTTTAACAAAATTAATGCCATAAGCATTAGATATTTTGGTCTTGGTATTTCCAAACATTGTGCCACTTTTTTGAGCATCATTTGAATATTTTGTGTAACCTCCTTTTGCTTTCATCACAGCTTCAACCCTTAATTCCATGCTTCGAATCAATGATTGGCATAAGTTCACATCAATCTTGGACCAAAATTCATCCAGTCTTTCCTATAACTTATGCATACCTTTTGGCGCCTCTGGGTACTCGCCTAGATGCCGCTTGACCACCCCCCAGAGGTGCTCAATTGGATAAAGATCAGGAGATTGAGATGGCCAGCTCATACTCGTGATGCCATTAGTGGATATCCAGTTTTTTGTAACAGCGGCTGTATGCATGGGGTCGTTATCCTGCTGGAAAATGACGTTGCTCCTGTTGGTTGAACCAGACTGAGCGGCGACTTGATACACAGTTGGCAACAAACACGCGTCGAAAATGTTCAATAATTGCTCTGCATTCATTCTACCGACGATACTATGCATACAACCGACACCAAACCAAGACATGCTCCCCCAAATCATAATATTCCCTCCCCCAAACTTCATGGTCTCATCTATGACACCTAGACAAAGGCTCTCCGAATCCGCCACCCAGGTGTTTTTAATCTCGTCGATGTTAATTCTGTTAATTTTGGTCTCATCTGATCAGATCACCCTTTTCCAGTCGTCTAATGTCCTATTTTTGTGAGCTAATGCCCAATTTAGACGGGCTTTCCGATGGGCCAATTTAAGTCTTGTTTTTTTCTTCTTTTTGATAGCTCTCAATCCTTGTTGCCTCAAGGCATTACGAACGGTATCTGATGAAACTTTATCCTCTCTTTCTCGATTGATCCTTTTTGTAAGTTCCACGGCCGTTTTTGGTCCACCATTAATTATTAAGCGTGTTATGCCTCGCTTATCTCGAGATGACAGTTTTAGTGGTCTTCCCATCTTCGACTGTGGTGCTTGACTTTTCATTTTCTTATGGTATCTTGAAATCTTAGTTTTACTGCGTCCTATTATTTTTGCAATTTCCCTGGTTGATTTTCCATCATAAAGCAGAGCAGTAATATTGGTTATTTGATCTAATGATAATTTCCTCATTATGGGGTTCAGAAGTAAGAACCGACTTTTGTCTAGTTGATTGATCGTAATAGTTTTGATTTGAGAAATTTTAAAAAGAAAAAAAATGTTGTGTAAATCCGGAAAGACAGGTCTCATGGCCAGAGATCGAATCTCACCTCCCATATATTTAAGAAATCGGAATTTAATTCCACTTGTTTCCATGAAATTCCAATCTGCTTACTTATTAGGTCAAGTACTATATCCTTTTACGCTAAAGTATTAGATTGAATTTTATTTCGCCGCTAATGCAGTTATCACATTGCCGCCGTGTCTAATCTTTACCACTTATCTAGATTATAACTGGGAAATCGGTGAATTTATTTTTCCATCATGACTCTTAGACACTGTAAAGACTATAAAAAAAGGTTAAACGAAAAAGATTAGCGGTTTGGAGACAATGTTGGGATAAAAGCCGAAGGGGTAGATTTTAAAATAATTGTTACGGCGAGCTTATTAATAGACCGGCTCGTCGTCTTCGAGGTAGCGTGTTATCAAGTATAAGGAAGGGGACAGGATAGGGAGGTAAACAAGGTAAGAATTAATAGAGGAGCTTGGGTAAGTAGAAACAGAAGCTAGAAAGTAATCTCGGAATCTTCAAGTCAGGGTAAGGATATTATTCAAAGTTAGAGTACAAAATTCAAAGCTGGAGAACTATCTATTTGATTGTCTTGATACCTTATATAGCCCAGTAAGCTGTTTCGTCTGCGCACCGTAAGAATTACAACTCGGTCAACTCCGTAATCAATTACGCAAAGATTTGCTTAACATGAAGACAAAACCCAATTAACATCGAGAGGAAACCCAACTGTTATTGGAACAAGAATACGTAAACAAAATCAATAGTCTAGATAATAAGTCAAATAATTAAAAACCAATCAAATAGGAAACATGTCAAATGCATAAAAATAGATGAATTGAAAATAGACAAAATTTGAAAACGCACCAACCAATAAGAGCCCAAATAAGCGCTTACGAATCAAATCACGTAAGAGCCAGTAAAATGATTAGAAATCATTAATGACATAAACACGACAATAATACAATATTTTCCATTTCGTATTTTTAGAAAATAATATTGAGGCTGTAACAATAATGCTCAAAAAAGTGGCACAATGTTTGGAAATACCAAGACCAAAATATCTAATGCTTATGGCATTAATTTTGTTAAAAAAAATAATCAAACCTATAGAGAAACGATTTAATGATTACAGTAAACCAGAATTATGTGTTTTTATGCAATTTTTGTTGAGTTATCATCAAAGATAACACATGCAGCGATTTATTGTGGCACTTTTTTGAGCAACTGTATTTGTCTGTATTCAACAACACTCGATTTCTCACGCCATCACGTCTCCCTATTCCTCCCCAGCTGTTCTCTCCAATTCGATTTCTCTCATTCGATACCTATCAAGTGCATCTTAGTTTGATCATCGCGCTCGTGATGACCAAATCACAACAACCACCTCTGGCCCAGCGCGTTGCGAAGGGTCGAGCTACTTGGGTTCAATCCTTTCATAATAAGTTTTGGTCAGTCGTCGAAGAGGCTGATCCTCTCATCCAGTCCTTTGTGCGCGTGCAAATGGTTGCGTTTCTCTTTGCGGTTGCTTCCGGGTACCCTATGCGACACGACAGCCAAAGACAACCCCCCTGATTTGAAGTATGTAACAAAATTGATAGCACGTAGAGGCTAATTATCTTCCATATCCGTTATAGGAACATCCATTTTTATGTTATCATTAAATCCCAAAAAATAATCTTAAACTTTAATACTCTATAGCGAAAGCATTTTACTCAATTATTGTAACATGGGTCTTTAAGGACTTGGTAACAAAGTGTTGGTTATGGACAATATATTCTGCAAGCTGTGTCTATCTATTATTATGCTAATGGTTTAGATAATTTTTTCGTTACATTAAAATAATCTTAAATCAATTACTTCTGTCTATTATCCATTTTTCTCTGTCCACATTCAATGAAAATTTCAATTGCTGCTTATATAATTTACATAATAGCTTCATCTGTTGTTCTGAAATAAATTGATGCGACGTGTGTGGCCAGGTCTACCACAAGGGCCACCCCTTCTCTGACTTGACTGTCCGTCTAATCTTTCAAAGGCAGAAGTATCACGTCTAATTGATCTATCACTACACTGAATAGCCCCAGTAGGTCTTCCTCTAGGTTGTGATATTATGCGGTTAATAATAGAGGGAGCAGGCTATTCTAGTAAATCCCTAAGTATCTGTGTTTGGTGAGCGTGCTGATAAGGTATAAGGTGAATGTATTTTTCTTTCAAAGCACGCATGAGTTCTTGATGTGAACTCAGGCGGGAGATTAGGAGTTTAAGGAGCTACAGGATACCACTGAGCGTGAAAGCTGTCGATAGTCAACGGAATTTGCAGCTTTAGTGCGGTTCGTATTTTATAACAAGGTATTCCCCATTGGGCCGTGAATTTTTGACTGCAGGTGCTAGGTTCTTGCATATTAACTGCCATTATATGTTTTTCTATGCACTTTTCTAGTGGAAAGAACGATAGATGATGATAAAGATTATTGAAAATAAAACCAAACCGACTGTTCCGGACTCGGCAGCTTACAAAAGCTTCTCTACTTTCCCACTCGTTATACTGATGATCAATGGCTGGAGTGATCTTGTTGAAGACGCTCAAACAGTCACCAGTGCTGGTTGTCAGCCATTGCTTAAGCATTGAATGAGACCCTTCAACCTGAGAAGAATTGATTTGACCAAAGTTTCTAATATGACTTGTCCATGCGTCCCAAAAATTTTGTTTTTTCGGCATATATTCACGGTCGATATATGCAGTCACTTCGGGTTCGTAAATAGACTTCATACTAGCCCATTATAATTCGAAATCAAGGGGGGTATCAGTTGAAAGGAGAGTGTTCCATTCAGACATGAATTGGTCTACAAGTTCGGACTGGCGTATAAGTAGTTTAACCCTGGTAAGAATATTTTTATTTATATGCCAATGGCACAATAGATGTGTTGTACCTGAAAAAACTGAAACAATTGATGCAGATAACGCATCGTCATTATCCGTGACTGCTGTTTCCAACGAGGTAGATAAATCATTGAATATTGTATAAAATTGGGACAAAACCTATCGATAAGCCTCTTCAGACTCATTTGATAAGAAAGCATATGCTGCCGAGAATGTGGTATTACACGCCGTCGTACCAATTATGTGTAATAAGGACATTTTGAACCTAGTAGCCGAGTCAGTATACAACATGAGCTAAAATCAGGTACTTACCGGTTAGTCTTGTAAGTACAATCCATTTCTAAATACGGAATGGAAACGTCATACCATTTCAATAGATTTTGGATACCCAAAGATGAGACATTTCACTCGATCTTCATTATCTTTTTCCATCTTATGCCATATTCCATTTTCGACCATTACATCTAACAATACTTCCATAGGTGTTCTGCCTCCCAGAAACTCTTAATTGATATTTGTCTTAAGATTCTAAATATCTTTTGCTATATGTACAGCATCAGGGAACTGGGCATTCAGAGTTGCCAGAATATGCGCTGGTCGATATTCAGTCTGTACCATTGAGCGAGCAATTACCTTTTCTTGTTCAGAGAACTGTCTATTGGAATCATAGGCAATGGGAGGATACATAGGATTGTTATGCTCATTATTACATATAGTTAAATACCAATTTGATTCTCTTGCAGCTCTTTGAGACCTTGCTTGAAACGTAAAGCCAGTCTTTCATGTTGAGCTTTTCCGTGCATTACTCGCATCCTCGTGCAGCTTGCCACGATTTCGCCTGTTTGAACCACCCTGAGCACAGGAGTACACAATCATACGCACTTGTCGGTTTTCTTTCAATTTGTTAAAGATTGAGCGAGTTTTTACCAGCAGATATCCAGCACTTTTAGCGAATGCGTATAAATCTCGTTCTGAACTTTCACGATCTGGAAATGCAGTTGATGATTGTATGGACATTCTCAAAAACTTAAGATAACGATTGTATGAAGTGGTTATGGATGAAGGTTAAATCAGATCATAAATCACATTGGTTATTTGTGAAAAAGATGAATGAAGGTGGAAATGCGGCTGATCAATATACTACAAACAAATGGATGTTATTATACCAACAACAAGATTGTTGATTAACTATATATACGAAGATTACAGATCTTTAACGGAATTCAATATTCTGTAATTCTTTTTGACTTAGAACTCTTGTCGTCTTTCCATTGTTGTGAAAGGCTGCGATAGCAGATCTGCCGCACCCAATTACTTCCCATACCCCAATTCTCCATCCCCAGAAGCAGATGAACTTTCAAGGATTTGAAGAGAATTTAGTAGGAGACATAGAAGCAAATTCGCAAAACGATATCGAAATGGAAGCCTCTGCCGCGATGCTTCAGACAGAAGGGTTTGGAAGCTTTAACTCGTCACAGCAACATAACGTCGTAAACACAACGCAGCAAAACCAAATCACGCACCAAGTTTTACTTCGTGGATTGGCAAGAATGTATGATGCTTTGGTTCAGAAAATAGTGATGGAAAATGGAGGGTTGATGGATGTACTAAGAGCAGAAAACAGAAATATCAAACATGAGGTAGTGTGACGGCTGGTTAACCGATTGATCCCTGTAGCATCTATTGGTAAACAAATGCCTGCGAGATACAACCCGTCTTCCAGGATTACCGGGAGATTGCGTCGCGTCGCATAACACCACAATTTACCAAAGAAATTATCGAAGTTTTTGGGGTAGTATATTGATTATACGACTTAGGGGCTTCAATCTAACTGGAGATCTGAGATGTAGATAAGAACTACTTGCGTAGGAAGGCAACGAGACTGATAGAAGAGGTATATGAAGATTGTTAACTATCTTAGATTGGTTATTTTCTATTTCAAGACAATACATAACTTATATATACATTTAGAATAGTATTCAGATACTTCTAACTGACTTTCCTACATGAGTTGTGTAACTAGATAATTTTGGACTGTTCTATAATTAATTATGTCGTTCAGGAGTCACTATAATGAATCGCTTAGTAAAACAATCATTTCATATTCTGCCCCACCATTATCGCCAAGCTATACTTCATAATTTTAGATGTGAGTCAACGCTTTTTCGACAGAAATAATATCCCGTTCCGTCGCATAGTATTGTAATATTGTAATCAAATGAATATGGCCAACGGAATCCAAGGGAAAGTCAATGGAATCATGTAGACATTAATTTGTAGTATAAAGTACACCTCTCTCTCATGTCTAGATAGAACCATAGATAAATTATTAACTACCTTTATATACTTAGTAGCTTAGCACTAGTACTCAAACTGTGACAGGTAGAGACATTGCGCAACGAGGTACCCAGTACATACTTGGCACAACGTATTCCGAAAAAAATACTAAACGGTGAACCATCTCAAACAACAGAAATGAAATTTGATAAGGAATGTTCAACTCTGAAACCTAACCCGCCTGCGCCCAAAAATTGCAGAAATTCTGGCTCGGCCAACATTCAAGGAAACGCCACAGATAATCTCTATGACAAAAGTAGCGGCAATTAATGCACCACCTGCGGAAAAATCGGCAAATTGGAGTATTGTCCATAACAGAAACGGCACCAAGAAGAAGGCACCCATAAATGATTTTCCAGCGCCGATGAAGAGTGTGGACGCAGCTCAACGTAGAGTCTTCTTCTTGAGGTCCCTAGAGGCACCCAGGGCAACAGGAACCGAAGCACAAGACATACTATATGCGCTGAACATGCAACTATTAAGCCTCAAAGTATCAGCACATATTTGGTTGGTAAAGCTTGGATACAATCAACAGGGTAACCTTACAGGACTTACGACGGAGAAAACTACAGCAGAGATAATTATTTCACTTTTTCAGGAAGTATTTGTTAAATCGGCGCTCAGATACGATCATCATGTAAAGGAAGTTACCTCGAATCAACAATGGATAGGCCTGAAAGTACAAACGGTGGAAATTGGAAGGTATAACCCTGCGGGAGGACTAGAGCAGATTCGCAGAGAAGTAGCAACAGGCCTTCTTCTTTGGAGTTGCCGTTTACCCCGAGGTGGATCGTATACCCTACACGTATGGAACAAATTGTAAGAGATGGGACATAGCTACACTCATCGATAAAAGTAACGATGAAAACAAGTGCTGAGGCAGAAATGATTATAAAGCAAGGGCTCCACTTCGGAAGAAAGTTTCATAAAGCTGAGCCCTACATACCAGTAGGGCTTGACACTATGTGCACGGTGTGCTGTCATTGGGGATATTTAACACATGGATGCTCCAGCCCAGAGAAAGTCAGGTGCGCGATTTGCGCAGAGCAACATCTGACGACATCGCACAAATGCCCTATTGCGGGATGCAAATCGCCAATAGGGATATTCTGTAAGCTCTACGGCAGCTACAAGTGCGCAAACAGTGGTGAAAACCATTCTGCACGAGCTAGTAAGTGTGTTGATCACAGGAGAGCAGTCGCAATATTCAAAACTGATCGAAACATGGAGAGAGCATGAAAAAATGCACGGAGAAAGTAACATTCAAGAAGATGAGGATATATTCAGTGAATCT
>JAHYSP010000449.1:66826-78972 GCA_019455505.1 Pleochaeta shiraiana
GAAATTAGATTTGAAATAGGCATAATTTCAATAAATTTCAATAAATTTCAACTTACCATGAGACAGCCTTTCCACCATTTTTCTGCGTCACCAATCCACTGCTTTTCTAGGTAGTTTATCCAATCCTGATGACTCCCATATTTTTGTTTGTTCCAGACTCACCCTTCACGTAATTCAGGTACTATTTATGTGCGAACAAGGGCCTCAAAATATTGCATTGCAAATTTTATTGTTGTAAGCTCTTTCAACTTGCTCATTAAATTCTTTTGCATCGCGCGAAAGAAGTGCTAATAGCAGAAGCGTAACTTATGATTCATGAAGGTAGAGTTTATTGCGGCAATCTCAGTTCGTGAGCAGTCAATCATGAACATTGGCGACTCAGCCAAAGACAAGGCTTAATTTAGCCACCGTAACCATGGTTCAAGAGGCACGCTTGTTTCAGAAGTTGTGATCATAAAAGCCTCAGGAATTCCGCAACCTGCAACGTCATTATTTACAACAGTCGTATACAAATATGCTTTTCGGCTTCGATCATCAAGTGCGAAGAAAGTGTTGTGCGTAGAATCAATGCAAAGTAGTGAAGAATAACGGCGAAACTGTTGAATTTGCCAACTGGTACAGAACGCAAATAGGAAGTCATCTTCCAACCCTTGAACCAATTCAAAAAATTTTAGTTGCGTCAGCCTACCCTCCTCCTCAATGAGTCATTGTTATTTTTGAAGGCTTTCATAACATTTTAGATGGAGTTGGGCTACACTTTTGATGCGCTTCTGACGAGCATTATAGTAGTCATGGCATGTTAGTCGGAGCATGTGCGGAAGCTCAACTGGCCCGTTGTTTAAATTGATTTGAGGCCCTGCCTCTTAAAGTCCTAGTTTCTACATTATTTTCTCGCCTCCCTCTTCTGGAAGGAAAAGATTTCCCAAAGCGGTTCAGTCAGCTCCCGAAGCAACTATATCTTGTGACCAAGTCCTTAAAACTGGCGGTAATCGTTGCTTTCTCCAATCCTCAGAGGAATTGACATGGTATCCGATCTGTTCTTTACTATATATGACGACTATCTTATTGTCATCAAATTATTTTCTCACCTTTGGGGATGCTTGACATCCGACTTTCATTGAATCTTTAGTATTTAAACGAGTTTTTCCACGCCTTTGATACGCTTCTTAATGACCATGGAACGGAAATCTGTAAATACGAGTCCATTCAACCGTGACAGGCCGTCCTCTCGAGCCAATTATATGTAAGGTTAGAGAAAATTTAAGAAGAATAGTAAGGTCTCACATCAGGTGTTACACACCCCGGACTTTCTGGTTCCAATGTTACCATCACGTCTTCTCCATTCAATTGTGTTAGATTCCGCTATTATACAAGAGTAAAATTCTTCTGTAGTCTGGAATTCAAGTTTAACAATTTTTTCGCATTCTGGGATAAGGTTTTGCATGGGACGTAGTGCATTAAGACGATTCATTTTGATCCGTAACGCATTCAGTAATAATCCACAACAAAATGATATACGACATATCGGACGTACATTTATGGAATTTAAGCGTGAATAAACAGTGAATGTTTTGACTGGGAGGGAAATAAGATTGCGTCGTACGGTGATTGATTTTTTTTATTTTTATTTATTTATTTATTTTTTGTTTATCGTCCATATTGAGTCTAAGACCATCAAGGACAAGAGATCATGACTACGTGATTTAGATTAATTGGTCACTCACACTCAAACAGCATTTGCGAATACCACTGCGAGAAATGAAGTTACCTCCTGTGCTTCTCTTCCGTGAATATCCACCAAAGGGAAAATTCTCAAAAAACCTTTGGTTGTTCAAGTGTACCCCCATCATTGTATACATTTTATTCCCTAGGAAGATAGGGTCTACTAGATTCGAACCAGCAGTCTTCCGTCACAAGTGGGGCAGGTGTCAAGGCTACCCAAACTCTACTTAGAAGGCCAGCCCCGGATGGCACACCACTACACCATCCGACCCTTAATTCGTGATAAATGCCTGTGGGAATTTTGACTTAGTCCATGGCAGTGTGTTATAAAACCTCCTCGTCTATCGTAAATCTTGTTCCTATTTATATTCTTTTTGCTATTTTTAAATTTGTCACCACTTTCGTTATCGGCTACCCCGACAACAATGTTTCTATCTTAATCCGTGTTACTATTTTCGTTCTCAGCATCCAAACAACAAAGCTCAGCAAATAAGTCTTTGACGAACTATCATCATGACTTACGCATGCGTTAGAGCTGATTTTGATATTCGAATTTTGCAGCAAAAGGGGCTTTGGCTAGATTTGTAAGATGTAGAGAGTTATTTATATACATATAGGTACATAGTCCATAGTAGAGGAAGTCCCCACGCTTCGTTTTCTGTCTTTCCTCCAACCCATAGAAACCTACAGAATTTTCCTTGAACCCACAGAACCAACGGACCACTCCCTTAAACCCTTTTTATTTATCAATCCTGTTTTGATCACATCGCATTCTGACACAGTGAATCATTTAAATCCTGGCTACTAAACATCTGCAGTCTGAAAAATTATCGATAGATCAACTGTGCATACTGTAATCGTCATGACGACTAGTTAGTCGACTTGGGTGAAACTTACCAGTAGTAGTAGTTTTATTTATTGTGCTATCTTGAGTCTAAGACTACCATAACACTTAAGCTCCTCTCTGACCCAGGCCACACCTTATACAGTGCTCCTACCCAATTTTGTTATTAGAAGATCTCTGATACAACACACATGATGAATAGTCACTCGACTCAATGTTACCCGTAGAATTCGACCACTTTTTCTGTGGAACCTTCTCCACAGAAAAAAACAAAAAAATGAGGGATAGCAATGAAAAATGCGTTCGCGGGGAAAAGTCTTAAAAGATCTGCAGCCCCAGCCAGGAGAGGCCTAGAAACCTGAGCCGTACGAAGTGCGTAAATCCATCTGTATCTCCTACCATCGTAACAAAAGAGGCCAATGTGGTCCGATCTATCACCACGGTATCGAAATTGGGTAACCTCCAAGTACTCATTGAATAACTTCTCCTCCATGACCAAGTATTTAGTTGTAGTACGATGAATAGGTCTCCGAATCTATTCATCTGGACTGATCGTGGTTAGCTTCATGATAAGGGTGCTAGGTAAGTGTGCTGAGAGATGAAGACGATACAGTCCACGAGAGTGATTGAGGATCCTCATCGAAATGAGAACTCCACTCCTCTTGGCTCCTTTCTAGCGAGGGTGAGGGTTCCCAGGCGACACCACGAGGAGGTGCAGAGTTACTTGTTGCCCGGAACTCGATGGTCATCGGAGGTGTTGTATCAGCTTCGTATCTTTGCTGCACTTTTCTCCAACACGTTGACTAAAGGAAAACCCCCGGTCCAAAAGTACTCATTACCATTTCATTTCATCTGATAGCTCAATTTCGATCAGGCCTATTCTTATTGAGGGCAAGTCCTGGTGTCTAGTTCGGGGAGCTAGGAAGTAAATTAGATCTGCTTTCGACAGATTAAGAGAATTTGAGTTTTCTACAACCTAAGTAAGGACTTAGTTGACTTCTCTCTAGACAACTGCGGCAGCTTGTTCTATTGTTTTGTTAGTAATGCGCCTAATTAGTGTTTTATGTTGTGTGAAAATTTTCCGTTTCACTAACTTTTGCCTTAAATTTGCCTAAGGCTTTTAGATAGCAGGGGCAGACAACAGAAGCGAGGTCAAACAGCCCCCATAGTTTGTAGTTAAATAACTTGAAGTGAGCCTAGATTTCTCAGCTGAGTCAAGTCGTCTCGAATAAACAATTTTACAGAACAACGCTTCAACCTAAATGGACGTTAACAACGATATGAATTTGGAGGCAATACTTGCCGACCTCCAACTATTTCAGGCCGCTGTATGTTAAATTTAATTTACAGTGTCGTTTGTAAACCTAATGTTTAAGCTAATCGGTCTGTTTTAAGCCACCTCATGTGGACCATACACTTATTATCAGAAATAAATCTGCCATGCAAAAGAGACCTGGTCGTCTCGAAACAACTTATATCCCACAACCTGGACTCGATTCCTCTGGTACTCTGGAGCTAAAGACTGTCGTTGCCAAATTTGATAATATAAATACTATTTCCCTGAACGCTAATAATAGTGACATTAAAACTAATATTAGTAGTACGGTCAGTTCTCACATCCTGTTAATCAATTTCACAACTCTTATCTGATATGGCGATATAGTCTGAAGAAATAAGACGTGCGAAGACAATTCTAGCTTTAGCAGAGATGAGAGATAAATTTAGGCAAACAGGCGATACAGGTTTAATACGAGCAAAACAGAGAGTTGATGTTATTGCTTCAAAATATTCCATTCCTCATATGGATGAGCCAGCAAATGGTTCATATTCTGTCTGGTCTGAATAGCTCCACATGTTTTAAGGATTACAGATTCATTTATGTAACAATTGCAGTGCTAATAATCGAAGTGTCAAATTTTAGGTGACTGGAGAACAGCGAAAATGTTCCTCTGCCCAGTATGAGGATCTGGCGTCAAACCTTCAAATCCTTACATCACAGACAACATCAATACTTAGCACGCCGTAGAATCTTGCTAACTGAAGCACATGTATCATTTTTAAATAGGGATTGTCTCCACATGAGCGATCTCCTCGCTAACCTTTGACGACTGCTCTATCAATTCTTTTGCAGTTTCAGCGAGATCTCTTCCAAATAGTATCTGGAGAACTTTTTTTTTAAGCAGAACCCTGCGTGTCATTCGATAAACTCTTCTAATAGTATTCTTACCCTCCACTATAATAGGCACAGCCATTCTTGAGTTACTAGAAGCAACAAATAGACCAGTTCCATCAACTGGAATGCCTGAAGTTTTCAACTCAGAACTACTAGGTAGTGAGTCAATTAGCCAACTATCAAATTGATTTTCAGTAGAAGAGGTGATGCGAGTGCTATCTGCTGAAACAGGTGTACCAAGTGAAGTAATGACAGGAACATTTGGATCAACTAAAGATTTATTAAGTCCCCTAGATTCAGATGGACTTTTTAGGGCCTGTTCGTCTTTCAGGCTGGCTACAAACTCCTTATTTCTCTGAGTGAAAAAACTGTTTTTTGGATTGGTAATACTGTCTGGAATCAGTGAAACACGAGCGATTGTCAATTTCGTATTTCCACCTGAAATCTCTGCAGAGATATTATGCGAAACTTCCGATGGTTCAATACTTCTGTGCAAGCTCTTCCTAGCTTTTATAGTTCCAGGCACATTAATTAGTGTAATTGAAACGTTATCAGAGCTTTTAATAACATAAGATGGATTATGGAACTTTGGTTGAAGTGCTTTAGCTGGTTTAGAATTCCCTCGAGCAAATTTAGAAGGCCCAGATATGTTGTAGACTTTGATTCTTGGAAGATTTTTACAGCTCGTATCTACCAAAAGTTGAGTTTCCGGTACAATTCGATTTCCGCCTATGGGTGTATCAGGTTCCTGCTGAATAAGATCATGTACGCTAGTGTTGAATGAATCTGTAGAGCCAAATTGAAACCGAGAAATGCCCAAAGACGTGTCCGTAAATGAATGATTATTGTACTTTTCGTTTATTTTTCGATAAAACAAACAAGAACGATCGGAATCTTCAACTTCAGTTGATGATGGACGAAAGGTTTTTGGCGCCTCTTCAATACTCACATCAAGCTCAGACTTTCGTGATACCTCAAAATATGACTCGTCCAAATCGCTTTGTGCGCTCGGGGTTTTTGAATGAGATATTGTAGACCAAGCTTGATTGACTTTTGGATGGTGTAATTCTTCGGATGGTGCTCGTGAGTTTTGCTTGGGCTTAACTCTACTTACTCCTTTTGATATATCTTTGACAGATTTTTGACACGAGATTTGAGACGATGGGGTTAGGTTTGGATAGATAACAGGTGAAGTGATTGACGTGAGATCACCACTAATAACCATTTTAATGACAGACGGCCCTAGTCTTTTTTTTAAACAAAATAATAGGAATACCAAAATATCGATAATGATAAAGATTTTCAGGATAAGTGGTGTTACTAAAATGAACAGTCACTCCTGAGAGGTTTTACTAGCTCGCTATCCGATTTTTAGTGACTGATTGCATCACACCTGCCATTAAAGGTCAGAATTAAAGAAAATATAATATTTACCGTAGCTATTAAATCAATTGAGCTAACGGATTAAGTCAAGTGAAGTCCTCAACACTCCAATTTGATGTTGCTTCCGATCTAAAAATACCACAGAAGTAAGCGTGCATAACCTGCGAATTACATGTCACAAAACATTTAATTCATACAGTCAATTGAAAGCTTGAGTAACTACTGTCATATTCTTCTCAACAGTAAATCATTTTTTTCTGAATTAATATAGCAAGTATTAAGCTTATATCTTTTAGAATTTTAAGAATATGTCCTGAAATTCTTGTAAACAACTTCAAATTATTTAAAGATCATTTTAGAATAATTAATAAATTAAGCCCTGGAAGTTAAATCCAGTATAATGCGGGTAGAATGAGGGGGCTACTAAGACGTATAAATGGAATAGAATCTTTTTTATTAGGATTTAGAACTTGATCGGCGAAAGAGCTATTACAAACCCCGAGGGTTAGGATCTACCATGTGACAATAACAACAAGACTTCGAATCCTCAAATATGTCTGCCTAACCCTGTCGCAAAGCTCTACATCAAAGCAGTTCACATTGCAAATAACACTATGGCGTGTAGCGTTGATGCAAAATTATTAAAGTCGACAAAATTTCCCCCGGAATTCAACCAAAAGGTGGATATGGAGAAGGTTAATGCAGAGGTAATCAAGAAGTGAGACTATCGTTCAGAATGAGTGCCATAATAATTAACGAGATATTCAGGTGGATTGCTAGTAAGATTTCAGAAATACTCGGAAATGACGACGACGTTGTAATTGAACTATGCTTTAACCTGATAGAGGGGTCAAGATATGTGAGTTAGTACCCAAGATTGATGACTTCTAGTATGCTTATTTAATCACAGCCTGACATTAAAAAAACACAAATTCAACTTACCGGGTTCTTAGATAAAGATACTCCCTCGTTCTGTAAAGAACTTTGGAAATTATGTTTGAGCGCCCAAACAAATCCCCAAGGAGTCCCAAAAGAATTGTTGGAGGCTAAGAAGCAAGAGCTCATTCAAGAGAAGGTAAAGAACTATCATGAATTTTAATTTAAATGTGCAAGTGACTAATTGATCAATAGATCGAAGCTGGAAAAACAGCAGAAGAGGCTCGCAGAAGAAGAGAAGAGGAAGATGAACGTCGAGAACGAGAAATAGGTCATACCAAGAGTCGAGAGAATGAACTTGAAGATCGTGGTACTCGTAGTGGAAGAAGAGACAGCTGGCGTGCTGGTCGTGGAGGTCGTGATGGCGACCGCAAAAGAATTGATCGACACAGTGAAAGAAGTGATACCAGAGACTTTGACCGACGCCCCAGGCGTTACTCAAGGTCGCCAACGCGCCAGCGAAATCCTAGAGATCAAGGGTCTTTCCGCCCAACTAGAAAATCGGATACTTACATCCCAAATCGGCGCATCAACAGAAGAAGACCGTCTATTTCTAGGTCAAGGTCGTCTTCAATCACAAGATCTCGGTCCCGCTCACTATTATTCAGGCGTGGTCGTTCCTCTTCAAAAACTCGCTCTCCAACTCCACGTCGGAGATCTAAAACGCCACCAAGACGTGCTGATTTATATCGAGGCCGCAGTGATAGATATAGGAGGGGCAGAAGTATGGACAGACGCACCCGGCGAAGATCTCCCAGCCTTTCTGGCTCTCTACGTTCCAGATCATGTTCTCAGTCTCGTTCTCCTAGAACTTTTAAACGCAGAAGATATAAGTCTCACACTCCCGGCTCTTCCCCACGCCGGACTCGTCGTGTTACTAGCTCAAGATCTCGTTCTTCAATAAGCTCGAGATCGCCGAGCCTAACTCCAAGACGAAGACGACCTCGCAGTAGAGCGAGAACCAAAAACTCACTAACTTCTGACACCGATGATGACAAGGCTTGCACGCAACCAGCCTCTCGTAGGGGCCGTGAACCAAGCGAACAACAGCTAACTCAAGGCAATAGCCGAAATAAATCTCCTTTCCGAGGCCGACGGAGTCCTTGTCGAAGTCCTTGTCGAAGCTCGCGTCGAAGCTCACACCGAAGCCGAAGTCATCATAGTCCTAATCGAAGTCGAACTCGAAGTACAAGCCGAACTAGAATCATCGATGGAGGTGTTCGAAAAAGACGGCGTTCCATTCAATATTATGAACCGGTCAATAGAAGACGCCAAAAAACCTCTACAGTCCTTTCTCCAATTGATAAAAGAGAAAGCAAGGCTGATTTTTGTGAGGACGACAGGAGATCATCACAGCAAGATAGCAAAACCAGCAAAAACCACAAGACGATCGCGTCCAACGAGGTTGGTGACCAATTATAAATAGATCAGGATATTGATTATTGCCGGCGTTGTTCTGTTTTGTCATTTGACTCTTAAAGGCTGACATGCTTTATGGAACCAGGAATCAGATCGAAAAAATCAATCAAACGAAAAAAGAGAACGAATACTTCGTGAAAAGATAAAACAAATGAGAAAATCGAGGATTAGTCCCTAATTACACAAACTAACACTTATAACAAAATAAAAACCGGTACAAATAATTGCCATTCTGTTGAAATGAAAAACTAGTCTCAGATATCGAATTTAATTCTACAGAAGTTATAAAAACTTAGAAAATTTTGAAGATATAGAGAATTTTTTTCCTTTTGTAAGCATGTGTATTTATATTTCACTCGGATGACCTAATGTAGCCTGTGAAGTTCAGACATTTGTAGGTCTACCAGAGCTGTCGCATCGTTCACGGAAAAGCTTTTTGGGATTTCCTGCAATCATTGAAAACCGCTCACAAAGCTAAGCACAATAACGAAACTTGATTCATTTAACTTTGAGCTTGATCCCATAGATGGTATTTTCTAGGACGCAATTTAAATAGAACTCATTTCCTAATATTTAAAAGTTTCTGATGCAGAGGACTATCCACAGCTCGAAGTTCAAATTTCAGATTTTGTTGATGTGCCTTACCCGAATTGGCCTTTAGATCTTATTAAACAAGCTCATTTATGAAGGCAATTATCACCACGAGATGGATCCGAAAGTGAGAATGGCTTTTTGTTTAAATGAATTGTTCAAAATTTCTCTAAAACAAGCTACGCCATACTATCCAAAACATCATTCCCACATGCTTCTTAGATACGCTAATTTATTCGTTTGCGTAGCTCGAATGAAATATTTCTACATAAGTTGAAATCCTTCTAACAAACCAACTATTACCTTTAGCTGAGATATTCTTTTCATTTAATCTAGCGCCATGGAGTAATATAGAAATATCACAACCCCTATTGTCCTAGGATTGCGGCATATCTATCTATGGTAGAGGTATGTAACAAGATGGGCTGAATTCTAAAAATAGTAACTGGGCTGCTCAATCATCTTTCACACAGTAAAACTATCAAATGCTAACCGCTGGAAATCCAGACTAATAGATATCACTATAATCCTATACATTGGATTAAGACCATTAAAGTTTCAAGAGCGCAAACTTTAGGCTTTAATTGCATTTAGTAAATACGCCACCTGGAGTAATCCATATGCTAAGGAAGATATTATGTGTAAGTTGCAAGTTCGGCCTGCTCGTGGCTTCTGTAGATTGAATCTTAACCAAGATGTTCTACAATTAAATTCATCGAGCTTAATAGCTGAACCGTGACAAATGCTTCCATATAATGAATCGATTCTGAGCCCTATTCTACTGATTCGTACGCTAGATCCCCGAATATCTTTCCTGTATTTCTAGTTTCTGTTGAAAATAATTGATGACGAAAAAGGTTATTTTGTACACTCTCTGTACATTTTTATTAAGTAAACCTAATCTTTTTTTTTGATATTAGTGAGGGGGGGAAAAGCTTAATGTACCACACTTAATCTTCAAAATTTGGGATAGTTTTACTCAGAATGTCCGAAATTGATTTCGCTCTGCCATCTTTTCCGAGAACCACAAAAAGTTAGGTGGGTCGAATGGTATTGTGGTATACCGTCCAGGCCGTTCTGCCAATTAGAGTCTGGGTAGCCTGGGCACCTACCCCACTTGAGACAGGAGATGGTTAGTTCGAATCCAACAGACCCTTCCACAATCTCGCGGTGGATGTGTACAGGATGATGGAGGTATGTCTGGTTAATCCAGGGTTTGTAATTTCCTTGCATGGGTGTTCACGGAGGGGAGACTGTTGGTGAAGAAAAAACGAACATACTTCATAGTGGCATCTACAAATGGCCTTATTAAGCCTTTATGCTCAGGTTTTGCACTCAGCCCATGCAGTAGTGAAGCAAGAGAAGAGTTACTAAAGGCTTCAGAAGGTCTGGTTTTATCAGGCGCAAAATTAGAACCAGCAAATCAATGGGTCCCAATCTTGATACCTACTGTACCAAGATCAATTTATACATTGCAGGGCCATATGGAAGTCACAAAACAGATGCTTTCAGACGAAATCGAGAGAGTTTTATCGGTTCGCCCAAAGGCTCTAAAATTTTATGGACACTATAAGCCTGATGCTCCGCATCGAACTTGGCTAGCACTCTTCACTAAACCTCCAAAACCGGGGTTTAAAGTTTTCGATGAATCTGGTATAACACACTTACTTAAGAAGCAAATTGCAATCGATTTCTGCATACGTTGCAATGGACATCACTCCTCAAAATTCTGTTCACGAGCACCCTCATGTGGAAACTGTGGCTCGACTATGCACACTCAAGATATTTGCTTGGCCGCCACTCGGTGCAGAAATTGTGGAGGACCTCATCGATCCGACAGTAGACGATGTCTAGCACGCCCAACACGCCACGTTGCTCCTACAAAAGAACGATTGATGATATATCGTCAGGCCGGTGATCGCGAATTTCAAGCAACAATAAGGGCAAGAGTAGCGGAAGAGAAGGCATCTGCAATGGAGGTAATTATTGGAACTCCGGAAATCACAGATGTTGCACCAGAAGAAAGAGAGACATCACCTCCCGTTTCTGGAAGTCTAGATCTGGAGGAATTCACAGAAAATATAATTATTAATACTCAACAAGAATCAGTTGGAAGCTCGGCTGATACAAATATGGATTTATGAATAACGGCCCAAAGGGTCGCCAACCCCAACCACACTTTCTTATGTTCATGTCAATCAATGTGGGAAGAGGGGGTAGCACGCATAAGATTGCATCAGCCCGCGCTTGTGAGCTACAGCTAGATGTCTTGCTAATTCAAGAACCTTGGTGGTCGGAACGTACGAAGTCCCACCCATTTTTCGATCGTCATTTACCATATGTTACTTCTAACACTCGTCCAGGAGTTGTCATCTACACAAGGAAAAACTTATCGAAAATAAATGCAATTCAACAGTTACCAATCTCCCAGTTAACAGGGGAATACTGTTGGGTACTAATTAATGGCATAACATTTCTTAACGTGTATAAAGCACCGCATAATCCATCTGCGGTACAACCACTATTAGACTGGACCCCTCCAGCTAAGTCAGTTGCTATCGGCGATTTTAATTCTGTTCACTGGGCCTGTGTCGAACAAATCAATAAGTTGGCATAGTCATAACTATTGCGATAAGTAGTCAGTTACTGGGGCTGCGTAAAATTGGTATGGCTATTTTTGTGCAATCATATTTTAAGATGCTACAATAGCTGGTTAAATTTAGATCATGTACATAGACCATCATTTTTGGGGTGAATATTATTGGATAAGACTTGATATGAGTTATTATTGGGTAAGAAAATATGATTTTTGGCTTGGCAGCCGAATCAACTGCGTGTGTCGGTGTTCCCAAACACCGAGGATGCTCGGAGATGCCGAACTCCAACGATGTATATGACGAGTTCTGGAGCTTTAACAAAAGATTATGTTTAGTTGGTTTTTATAGGATAACTATTCACGTGTTGAGAATGATTGAATGCTTGCTCTATGTACTTGGGGGATATAGGCTATGACGAGATTGGACACAAGAGAAGCTCTCAAAGATGTATTTAAGACTTAGACAGATCACCCAGAAGGGA
>JAHYSP010000459.1:6582-18715 GCA_019455505.1 Pleochaeta shiraiana
TAAGCTAACTGAGGCTCGAGGTGACTTTTGGCCCAACGACAATAAAATATCGATTCTTCAAAGCGCTTTGAATAAGAAACTAGTTACAGCATTGGCTGGAAATCATTTGCTACCTGATGATGATTTTCATGAATGGATAAAAATTGTAAATAAAGTAGCACAACGGTTGGAAATCGTGGATACTCGATAATGGCAGGCCGAAATACAGGCAGTTTCGAAGCTATTTACAATCTTTAATGGCCATAAGAATTTAGGCTATTTTACCACTATCTCCTTAGCGAGCGCCAAGTTGGGTTAAATATTTTTTTAATATAATTGAATGTAAGATTAGACTATCCGACAAAATATATTTTTTTGCTTACTTGTCATCTTCGAGATGATGATTTCGCTTTCCAATATCTCTGATTCAATAAAAGNCAGAGCCGTTGAACTGCAGTTGGTAGTGGTAACACGTTTCGGCGTATCAGGTCTTTCGAGAATTGTTTAATTGTCTTTTCTTCGATTTTTAACTAAAAAATATTAACTACTTTGTATACAACAAAATGCATTCTGGTGATATAGTTCCTGTATACAATTTCCTTGATTCAATATGTGTAAATAATTGATTTGAATGTCTCGTCTAATTTTTTTTTTTTTTTTTTTGGCTTATCGTCCTTATGGATTCTAAGACTATCAAGTACAAGAGATCATGAGTACGTGATTTAGATTAATTGGACACTCACACTCAAACAGCATTTGCGGATACCACTACATGAAATGAAGTTACCTCCTGTGCTTCTGTTCCGTGAATATCCATCCACCAAAGGGAAAATTCTCAAAAAACTTTGGTTGTTCAAGTGTACCTCCATCATCGTATACATTTCACTCCTTAAGAAGGTAGGGTCTACTGGATTCGAACCAGTGGTCTTCCGTCTCAAGTGGGGCAGGTGTCAAGGTTACCCAAACTCTACTTAGAAGGCCAGCCCGGATGGCATACCACTACACCATCCAACCCTATGTCTCGTCTAATCACAGAATCAAATTTGTACAAGCTTAGTCTTCTGAGCGAGTGATATGCTTCTTTCTGGCAAAAAATAGTAAAATTTTTACATCACGTGACCAGGATGAAAATTTCCTTTTTTTATCATTTCTAACATTATTACATTACAGAGGTAATGTCGTGTCCTTAGTCAACTCATAATCTTAACAATAGAGCCATATACTCAGCTTCAAAAGTAGAGTGAGCAACGGTTTGCTGTTTGCGATATTTTCAGCAGATAGTGGAATCACCAAGTTGAAATAAATAGCCTGCAAAGCTTCTTCGAATATCCAGACAATTCTGTAAGATGCATCACAATAACCGTTTAGTACCAGGGGAGATTCAAGTTTGTGCAGCAACTTGTCATTTCTTGTCCCCTCGAGGTACCGTAATACTTTTTTAATTACACTGAGATGAGAGATGGATTGGTCTGAACTGAATTATGAGATATGTTTTATGCAATGTCAGTTGTTGCAGAAACGATACATATGATAAATCCAATTGTTTGCTTATACAAAATAGCATTGGCCCTAGGCTCTCCATCAACTGCTGACGTTAATCTTTAATTGGAATCAATAGGAGTGTAAACAGGGTTGCAATCTTGCTCAGAGAATCGGGTCAGGACTCTATCAATACAGGGGGTCTAAGATAATGTGATACTTGCATTTGTGTACTCGATTTGAATTCTCAGTAGCTAATGGAGAGTTCCTAGATCCTTAACTTTAAATTTGGCATTGAAATGGTTTACTACATCACCCATTAGGTAACTTCGTTCACCAAATAGTACTATATCATCCATATAAACTGTAATGATCAATCTGACCGTGGTGTGGAGAAAAACACAGGATCAATGAGGGAAGAAGTAAAGCCAAAAGGAACGATATGATCAGCCAGCCTGAAATACTTTTCTCGCGGAAATTGCTTTATTTCGTTGAAGAAATTATAGGAATAAAAGTATGGGGACGGATTTAGTATAAAGTTTACATGTTTTATAGAAGAGATAACTTCGTAACAATATTTTTTTCCACTCTATCTTTATCTAGAGAAGCATACTCTTCTACATATTCACATTGACATCCAGGCTCTATGAGCGCATTTTCATCAACCTTATGGCTTGTGTGGGAATATCTAGAAGTACCTGGAATATTATAGTAACATGTAGAAATATCTAGTGTATACCTTTGAATTAAGAATGATTCCGTAGAATCTCATAACACTCTGTGGAGGTTCATGGAAATTCTTAGAATCTACTAGAATCTTGTAATAGGTTTAATCATTACCAAAATTAGTAGTGTGCGATGCCATCATAGTCCATCTCAACTTCAACATTTCCTCTCAGGATTGCATCGAACAATAGATGATGGTCGCTGATGACTTTTTTTTGGGTAATTGCTTTGTGAATATATCTAAACTTTTATCATGGGTGATACATATTCAATTTTGAAATCATCATCAACATAAGATCGAATGAAATAGTATCTAATGTCAATATGCTTCGAGAGCTGAAATACTTTCTGATTTTTAGCAAGATCTTTAGTTTCATTTGATTCAGAATGCAATACTGGTACATACATAATCTTGTCTGAGTTCCATTAGAGCGTTCTGAATTTAAATCATTTGGCGAGCTGCATCAGACATAGTCATATATTCGACTTCTGTTGTGGAGAGTACAACAGTTTTCTGCTTCATACCGCACCAGCTGATACTTGCCTCCCCTAGCCGAAAAATGTAACCTGAACAAGACTTCTGATCATCTATAAAATTTCCATAAGAAGATTCGGTAAATCCATGAAGAATACAGTTATTTTTGCGTGGGAAAGTAAGATTCCAATCAGAAGTCCATCTGAGATATCAGAGAACTCTCTTTGGCGGCTATTAAAAGAGTATTATTTGGACATGCAGAAAATTGGGATAGAGTGGTGATTGCAAATGCAAAGTCCGGTTTTGTGCCTACTTATGCATACATCAATGATTTTATGATAGATTGATAAAGTGATGGGTCATCCAATATTTCGTCTGAATTTCCTTTGCACAACTGAGTATTAGGATCAAGAGGTGTGGAAACTGGTTTGCAGCCTTCCATTCCGAATCGGTCAAGGATTTTGCTGATGTAAGCTTTTTGGTTTAGAGAAATACCATGTTTATTTATATTGAACTGTTTACCAAGAATGAAATAAACTGTTCTTATATCTGTACATTCAAAAGAGCAATGCAAGGTTTCAATGGTATCATTTAATTTTTGATTATTTGGGCCGATGATCAAAATATCAACATAGATTGCAAGGAACACCTGTTTTTAAAAATTCAAGAGAACGCAAGGATCAAAATTTACTGAGACAAATCCATCTTTGTTTAGTGCCGTTATTAACGTCTCGAACCAAACAATAGGAGACTTTTTTAATCCGTAAATGTATTTCCTTAGGAGATAGCATTTACCAAACTCTTTACATCCTTCGGAAATCTCCACGAATATCTTGCGATCAAAGCTCACAAAAAGAAAGGCAGATTTCACATCCAAATGTCTAGGAACTCAATTGTTATGAGCTGTTAGAGCAAGCAAAATTCGTAATGAATCATATCGGGCGATTGGGGCATTAGTATCGTCATAATCTGTCCCTGGTTGTTCAGAAAATCCTTAAGCCACAAGACGGGCGTTGAACCAATCTACAGATCCGTCTGCTTTGTGTTTGATTTTGAAGACCCATTTACTTCTAACAACTTTGCGATGTGTAGGGCGATTAACAATTTCCCAAGTGTAATTTATCTCCAGTGCAGATATTTCTTCTTCAATACTTTCACGCCATAGCTCATTATTATCGTATCTCATGACCTGGTTGTAAGTCTTGGGTTCCACTTTTCCTAGATTAGCTTGATATTTTTGATATTTTGGCAACATTCTAAGCACATTATCAGCTTGTTTAGTTTCCCGTGTACTTTTTCTTGGTAACTGAGGCTCTATTTGATTTTGGTGAAAATTAATGGGATAAGGTACAGATGTTCCAGGCCAAATCACACATTCATGTTCTTTTTTAGGTGCTCCGTGAGGATCAGAGCAGAATTTGAATTGAGAGGGTGTATTAGCAGTAAATTCTGGAGCTAACTAGGATAATCTATAAATTTACCAGGTATTTGTGATACTGTAAGAGAAGAGAGATAAGTACTAACTGGATCAGATTTTGGCAAAATTGTTTCGTCGGATAATGGAGAAGGAGGATCACTTATGCTTGTATTTTGGATAGAAGTTGGAAATGAGGCTTCGGTAGTTACTTCCCCTGGTTTTGAGTCAGGAATTAGTACTTGTCGAGTTACAATGACTTTTAGTTTAGAAGATATTAAACCTCGAAAAACTTTTGAAGAGTTGATGTAGCCTACAAAAATTCCCTCAATTGATCTTTGTTGCAGCTTCGAACCACTTAGTTTGGTTTCAGGAGCCACATATACGAAAACCTTACAGTCGAAGGGATGCAGGTGCGAAATAGGTAGTACTGGAGATTTCTCTAGTAATTCAATTGATTTTCGATAAGAATTTTTCTATGAGTTCTGTAATACAAATAAACTGAAGTTGCTATAGATTCAGTCCATAAGTATCTTGGGAAATCAAGTATCTTGGGAAATCAAGTAACAAAGTACGAGATTTCGTAACAATAGTACAAATCTTTCCGCTACTCCGTTTGACTCGTGCTCATAGAGAGGCGAGTTTTCGTGATAAATACTGTGGTCCATCAAAATTTTCTTAACTCTGTTATCAATATATTCTCCACTATTATGAGTGAAGAGTTTCTTAATAGTTATCTCAAACTAATTCTGTGTTCTTGTGGTGAATTCTCGAACTACTTGGAGTGTATCACTTTTTTCATGGAGAAAGAAAATCCAGGGGTATCGAGAGTAGTCATCAATAAAAGATATATGATGTTTCCCACCTAATTATTCGACGGAAAACTCCCCAGAGAGATCCAATTAGATAATCTCAAATAGTTTAGTTGCTCCCTTTGGACTTGAATTTGGGGGTTGATGAGTGGATTTAGATAAAAGGTATGATGAGCAGTAAAATCCTTCTGGCTTGCTTGGTATCAAATCAGAATAAAGTTGCTTCAATTTGATCATAGCTGTTTGACCAAATTGACCAAAACATTTATGAGCTTCTTGATAAGAGGCAGGTGTAGCATTATATTTCTGTTCTTGAACTTCAAACTGTTTTGAAGAATTAAGTACCGCTACAAACAATTCTTTACCACTCTTAGACACCCTTCGAAACCCATTTTGTGAAGAAATAAAACATCCATCTAGCTCTAGTTTACTTTCTGATAACAAATTTCCACCTTTGAGACCAGAAATATACAGTAAGTCTCGAATAGTTAGAGGATTGACATCATCGGTACTTGTTCGAAGATTTAACTTTAATGTCCCGAATTCCTCAACGGATATTTTAGATCCATTTGCTAGAGTTATCAATCATTTATGTGGCTTTATAGAGCTTAGTAATTCTTTTCGTGACGTTATTTGGGCTTAACAGTCAGAGTCGAGAATTCAATTGACAAACCTCCAGTCTATGAACAGAAGAAAGTCTTGTCACTGCCAAACTCATCGTCAAAATTTTTTGATTGTCTAAATTTAGGACCAGCAACTTAGTGAACTTTATTCACATTAAATTTGGTTTGAGTTCCATCTTTTTGAATGTTTTTTTGATTGGATTTTTGCTGTTGATAGTCACGTAATTTTTTACAATTTCTGTGAACATGCCCTTTACGATTATTACTGTGCTTCTTGCACCACGTGCAATCAAGGTCTTTTCTTTTCTATTTTCCTTTTCCTTTAACTGATGTTCTATCGGCTAAATAAGCTTTCTCGCTATGATTGGTCGAATTTTTACTTGCCAAGATGTCCAACAGCTTTGGTGAAACATCCTCATAACTAACCAACTCTTTTGTGACAAGATTATCGATGAAATTATCCATGGATTCAGGTGTGGAAGACATTCAGAATGCACCTCTTACATCTTCTGACATGGTTAGATCTTTAAATATCTTTTCAAGTGAAGATTTTGATGGAGATCAGTTTCGAAGATGGTTCCGTGCGTCATTAAAGATGGTTAAATACTCCGAAATTTCATCTCCTTCTTTAAGTGAAAGAAATTTTATAGCCATCAGAAGTAATATTGTTGAACTTGAAGTTTCTCTATCAAAGGGTGACTTTAAATGTTTCCAGGCTTCCTTCGCTGTTTGGTGATCGATAATTACTGTTCGTAAAGATTCATCAACAGCTCCTAGGAGAGCTCCTCTTATTTTTTATTTCCAAGATTCCATGTTTTATATTCAGCAGAATTTTTTGATAAACTCCTTGGAGCATCCTCAGTGAGAATCTCCAAAAACCCATACTATCAAATGCAATCTTCTCAACTTCCAGCTCACTTCTATCATCGTCACGTTCGATTCGAATTTGCAATCTCTCGAACGTAATTGGCATTGGAAATTGAGAAATACTTGACAATGGTTGATTAAAAGGTCTGAGAAATTCAGTTTAATTCTGCTGAGATATTCTGAGAAAGGCTTGAAGCGGCGTCCGGGCTAGTACCTGAAGAAATCATGGGAATAATAGTTAAGAGTATGAGGACGGATGTATTATAAAGTTTACACGTTTTATAGAACAGATAACTTCGAATCGATAATTCTTATTTTTTTTTAACTCTATGCCTCTACACTTCAGGGAGCTCTATAAATATTCATTCATTTAAGATTCCATGTAAAAATACAGTTTTTATGTCCAACAGTCTTGGTCTCCAATTCTTAGATGCCGAATTCGCTAAGAGTATTCGTAGTGAATCGAATCGCACAACCGGAGCAAAGGTTTCGTCGTAATCGAGGCCAGGAGTTTGTAAAAATCCTTTTGCAACATACCTAGCTTTACATCTTTCTAACCCCCATAAGCATCTTTTTAATTTTACATACCCATTTATCTTTTAAAGATGACATTTCATTTCTTCTTCAAAAGCTATTTTTCAATGACCCCAATCAGATGACAAATTAGGATTATTGAATAATTTGGGTTCAGAACCGTCACAAATATTTACCATGGCTAATTCTCTAACATCGTCATAAACAGAATTATACGATGCGGATTGAGATAAAGCATGAGAAGTTTTCCATGATCCCCTCGTTATCGTGTTATCGAAAGTCCGAGGACGTGTTTTGCGTTTTGGTCTAAAAATTATGGGATAATTTTGAGACTCAACAGGTAAAACGTTTTGAATAGACGTTAAAGTTGTTGGTTGATTATTGGTAGAGATATTGATTGGCATTGGTGACTCTTGAGATGCGGATTGGACAGCAATATTTGGATCTTGATGAGAAATTTCTTGTTCCTGTCCATTTTTTGTTGAATTTGTCAATAAGTTCAAATTAAGATTTGATTCTTTGTGATATTTTTTACAGTATTTCGTGGAAATTTTATAAATAATTAAAAAAACTAAGATTGCTGATTGTATCAACTTTTAGGGCCATGATATCAAGTTAGAAGTAATTGAATCAAAGATAGTGACTTTTCTGGCCATTTTGAGGGCATTCTTTGGGTACTAGAAGAGAAACAAGCACAAAAATTGATGAAAAGGTTGGGGAATGCTTACACCAAGATTCGACTCAAGTGTTGTTATTGGAAGGTTTGAGGCTTTGTGTATTTTATAACGTAAAGATCATTGATCTACTGACTTAGATTTGGTTTTTTCTTTTTTTTTTGGTATGGTTATTTGCTAATTTTGAAAATCTAGTTATTTCCGATAATACAGTGACCATCAAAGCTATTCGAATTTTCCATCATTTTTACTCATAAAACTTACAAAATTTTTTACACAACACTAATTCAAACAATCTTTACATGATTCAAAAAGCCTTATTCTGTAGTTTCTTTTTATGTTGTATCAATACATCTGGAAAGATGTAATGGTACGAATAGAATGACGGATGGCAAGCTCTTTTTTTTAAAAAAACCATTTAATGTATATGCAGCCTCAAGGCTATGATAAATTAGCAGTGTTTATGTACATGAAATGATTCAACTTGACAGTAGATACACTTATGCCTCAGTTTCTATTATTTGTAGATGCCACTACGAAGTATGTTCGCTTTTTCTTCACCAACAGTCTCCCCTCATCCGTGAACACCCATCCATGGAAATTACATACCCTGGATTAACCAGACATACCTCCATCACTCTGTACACAACCATCGCGAGATTGTGGAAGGGTATGTTGGATTCGAACCAACCATCTCCTGTCTCAAGTGGGGTAGGTGCCCAGGCTACCCAGACTCTACTTGGGAGAACGGCCTGGATGGTATACCACTATACAAATCGACCCAGGATGCCAAGCTCGTTGAGCAGAGAAGATCGCCGTTCAAAGCTAACTTGGAGATCTATACGATATCTCTGACGTATGCACGATACAATAGAAGCTGCTATGTTGGATTCGCAAGCTGTAGAGTTAATAGATAATCCATGGTCGAGGTGGTGTAGGATGATATTGATCTTTGAGGTAGAGGTTTCATGGTGATAAGAGATGCAGGTAACAGTGTAACATTATCTTCTAATTAAAATTATTTGAAGAACAAAAATTTCTGAAGATATAAGTGCTTCCTAAAGAGCACTTCACATCTACTAATATTTTTCTGATATCCCACTCGCAAAACTATTCGAATGCCCTGCACTCTTCAAATCGCGAATTCTCTACCAAATTTTTGTTTCCTTTTATCAAACATACATATTAAGAAATTAAAGACTTGGAGTTTTTTGTCTGTGTTAAATTTGTGTGAATTGGAATTGTGCAAAAACAATTTAAGGTTTACAGGCGAGAATGACGAAACATTCGAGTAGTTCTGCCGGTCACTGTATGGATAGATCTCCCTGACCGTTTGAGTTTAAAACCAACAGATACAACAGCAGCTAAAATTTACGCATTAGACATGGCCTATTAAAAATTTCCCTAAAAACTTTTGATCCATGATGAAGAATTGTAAAGTCTAGACAGCAGTTGTAACAGAAGTTATGCAGACACTGTGTTGAAGTTTATTCTGACTGGAAAAGATAGACAAATCACGTTCTGATTAGTAAATAAGCGAAGAATGCAGGCGTTTCTGCAGTCTCATCATTAGTTAGACAAGGCCGGACATAATTGACAGCTGAGTGATGTGAGCAGTCCGAGGGTCAGAATTTTTAGTTAATTTTGTATTTGATCGCTTATCTCGTCTTTTAGGTGTTAACAAAAAATATTAGCTAGCTAATTAGTTTTTATTTTATTTTTGAATTTATTTTTACAAAAAAAGGAGTTACGGAGTGAAAAAGTCGGGTTAACGAAATCTGTCAGGCTGTATATTCTCAACCTATTTGGAACCAATTCATGTCGAAGTAGCTTGTAAGGAATCGCGCATTTTCATACATCCCTTCTCATTAAAATTGCAACTTTTCCTTTCAGCATATCATTTACTTAGAAATGGCGTCATTAAATACTTCTACTAATGGTCCATCAATAAAATCTTCGTACCAGGGAGTAATTGACAGTTCGTTCGGTCCAGCCTTTAATTCCCCAACATTTGGCCTGTGGGCATTATTTTCGGTCTCAACGCCTCTCGTAAACGCTTTCCAGCCAGATCGTGGGGGGAAGGAAAGTATATTAAAAGTTCAATGTACCGGAGGTATGCAAGTAATTGCCTGAAATTTTTATTCAAAATGACTGATAGAAATGCAGATGGGGAACTGAGTGATTTGATCGACGAATTTTCAGAAGGCCGAATTCAATTTGCTTTTGTTAAAATCAAAGATTCTAATACGGGACTGCCCAAATATGTTCTGATAGGATGGGTCAGTTCAGAAATGCTCAGATTGTAGCCTGGACTAACAATTATCAGTGTGGAGAAGGCGTCCCGGAGAGGACTAAAGGATACTTCACTAGTCATCTCGCAGTTGCAGCTAAATTATTTCATGTTAGTTTGTCCTTATGAAGAAATATCAAATTACTGACATTTCAGGGATATCATGTTCAAATCACTGCACGATCTGATCGAGACCTGACACCAGAGAGCATTGTAAAGAAAGTTGCAGATGCCTCTGGCGCAAAATATTCCGCTGATAACATTTCAGTCTCATCTTCCAGACCTGTTGTGGCTCCCTCGAAACCTGTTTACAGCCCACCGCAGTTCACCGGACAAGGTGGAGTGAGTCAACTTTCAAATTCGCGTGCAAGAACTAGTCTGAATAATTCCGGCGTTGATGATGATGGCTGGGGAACAGATGCGCCACAAGTGACTAGGTCCCAGTTGGAGAAAGTGCCACCCGCGTATAAGCCAACTAAGGTAAATATGGCAGAACTAACGAAGCAAAAATCTGCAACAACTCAAATCAATGGCAATCCTAGACAATTTGACAATGGTGACGTGGTGAAAGGGGGATATCAGCCAGTTGGTAAAGTAGACATAGCGGCCATACGTGCTCAAGCTCAGAATAACTCGGATGACCGGCCGACAATTGTCAAAGGAGCATATGAACCGGTTGGGAAAGTAGATATTGCTGCAATCAGAGCAAAAGCACAGAAGCCGTCTAACAACCTCAACATTTCAACCAGTACGTCTGCGGCAGATAATAGTGATGATTCCCATAATAAAACCGTGGAGAATTGGTCTACTAAATTCTCCGATTCAGAAAGACTTACAGCTTTACCGAAACCAAAAGTTGCAAATAAGTTCAACCAAGTCACTCCAAATTTCACTGGAACTAAACCTCCACAACCTGGTGGATTTGGCTCTCAGTTTGTGCCAGCTACTTTTGTTCCACCGTCGGTGGGTACTGTTAGTAAGACATTCGCAGATGAAGGTGGAAAGACTCCTGCTCAGTTGTGGCAGGAGAAGAAAGCTCGAGAGAGGAGCTCTAGTCGAGCTAGTACTGTAACATCTAGTAATACCGCTCAAAACACAGGCCAGAAAAGTGTAGATGGGAAATGGAAGAGCAGCTATACTGGTAAATCATGGACGCCAGTCACTACTAATCCCACCGGACGTTCTGGAGCAGGTAGCGTTGGCTACCAACGTACTGGTGAACAAGAACAAGCGCAAGAACAGGAACAGGAGCATGAAAAAGAGTCTCATATTTCTTCTTCGGGCGGTATAAGTGCCTTGCGGAGCCAATTTCAAGGAGTGGCACCCGTAAAAGCACATGCAGTCCCACAGTCTCCGACTAGTGAAAGATCTCCCCTTCCACCACCAATCCAGATTTCTACAAGACCAACTGATAGGATTCCTCCAGCGCCACCTCAAGTACGTAGTCCAACTCCTGATTCTCCTCAGCGGGAATCTTCTCCAATTAGAATTGCCATGCCGGTGGCTCGGAGTAAGGAGATCGATCACAATACATCAGAGGAAGTTGAATCGACAGATATGGGAAATAAAAACGATATTNNTGAAGACAACGAAATTCAGCTCATTGAGGGTGAATATGTCACCGATATTGACATGGTAGACGATGATTGGTGGATGGGCTCAAACTCAAGAGGAGAAAGAGGATTATTTCCTAGTAACTATGTAGAGCTAGTGGATGAAGACCTGTAAAATTATTGAAGCCCTCTCCAAGAATAATTTAATAAAAACTGAGTACTTATTATTACAATATCATTCAGCTTGCAACTACAGTGCATAATATACAAATTGTATAACTTGAACAAATTGAAATATGTGAAGCATAATATTTTTCATAAGATCATGACAAGGGAATTGCTATTCTACAACCCCTATCTAAATGAGCCAATTAGCTAATAAGATCTGGTAGAAACTCCCTCGGCTACTAAGTTCATACCGCTCTTTTATATTATGTAGTATCTAAAAATTAATACATTACTAGCCGCATTTGGCCAGCTCCTCGGACACTGAAAAGCCTGAGGCATTTTAAGTCAACTAGTTACTCTGTTCAAATCTTACAGTAGCTCACTTTACTGGCCAAGTAAATTGCAAAATTGGACTCAAGCTTCGGATAATAGCACGCGATCAATGCAGCGCGGTGGGCCACCGTTCTGCCTCGGACCTGACTACTGCCCTTGTCTGCGATGTGCGACAGGCCTGGAAGGATAAGAAAGTTGCAGGGGTA
>JAHYSP010000465.1:279-11664 GCA_019455505.1 Pleochaeta shiraiana
CACATCATTTTGTTCGGCCAAGTTCATAATCTTTCTAGGACGACCGCACTCTCCCTTTGCAGCCTGTTGTTGTTGTGGTGATTCACTAGTATTTTGAGCATCAGAGGGAGTTGGGGTAACTGGGCTGCTATCATTTGTGTCATCATCATCATTTTCAAGCTCTGATACTAAAAGCACTTCTTCCTCAAGGTATGTTCTCACTAATGTAGTGCGGAAGTTCTTGGGGCCATGAGGCATCTCGATTATACATGTGTGAACTTTGAATGATAGGAGCCTAAATGGTCCTTTCCATCCCTTCTTTTCACGCCATACTCGAACAAGAGATTGAAGTGGAAGATTTTGAATTGACTCCGTGTTTGGCCCATTTCTTATTCGTAAGGCCTCACATGCCGTTTTTTGGGCATAAAGGCGTTTTAATCCCTCCGTAGCCTTCTGAATAGCTTCAGCGTGATTTTTAATTGAGGGCGACGGAAGGGATTCCTCTGCTAAGCATGGAAATGCACCAAAAACAAGAATGGTTGGAATGAGCCCGTCAGGACCGGCCGTGTCGTTGACCTGTTTTGCGGACATTTGAAGGATTTTTTCTTTACTAGTGTTTGGTAAGTCTTCTTTGATAACCTCATATGCACGTCGAAGGAATGTATGGTATCTGTAAAAAGGGGATGGACTGTATAATGTAAACAAAACAGACAATATGTATAATTATGTAAAGAAATCCTGATTTTGGTAATATGTTAATGGAATAGATATGGATGGGGAACTTCATGATAAATATTGTTATAAGGTTTAAGTGACAAGGATAATGATATTACAGAATAATATAATGATAATGTAAGTTTGATGTGGACTATAAAAGATCTTGATAAGTGTGAGATTGTTTTTATTGTAAAGGTAGGAATTTGGGATTGTTAAAATATCTCCACTCAGTGACTTGATGGACTCCTGAAGATTGATTCATGCAAATTAATATACTCATATTGGTCGGTATATCTATGCATCTTAATATATCTTCATTTACGCTGATCTCGTTAAAAGCCAGCGTGCATTTTATGTACTGTCTTGAAAAAGAGTAGCAGCTAATGAAGATTTTCTGTATCTCGGGCCTGCTTTTGCCTATCTGAGTTATTGACTTTAAACAGAGTCATGGGTGTGATGCATTCGACTGACTCATCGGTTTTCTGAATCTAACTGAATCATTGGTGTGATGCATTATGTAGCCGAGATCGTTTGGGTGGACAAGGTTGTATCCATGTGACTTTTGACTTCTAGAATCATTGTACCAATCCCTGAGAAAATTTTCATAGATAAACTCAGGTTGCTGAGTAATCGAAAAGCTGCTATCCTTGTTCCGTTATAACTAAAAGGCTCTAGAATTGCACTATTTTTGAGTTTTTATGAATTGGCATAATTTGAAGTGTTTGCATAATTGTGCATAAAAAATCTTATATTCCACAGTATTGCTCCACTTTGCCGACGCTTTGATGTGATTCAATCGGTACCTCTTTAATCTCTGATCAGACTGCATTTGCTTCTTGTCTAAATGCAGCTGATGCTAGTTGGGTTCCAGCGTCTTGGACTATGCGGTCAGTAGGTCCTTGATATTATCAATCTAGCATGACCGGATTGCTTCCTATACTGTTTTTGCAGATATATCCTTGATAAACCGAGCGGCCTGAAATGCGGTTACGGAATCAACTACGTGTATCAAGTTTCTTCCATCAAGGTACATAATGTCTGCTATAATTTCTGCATTAAGATTGAAATCCTCTTTCAGCCTGAACTTGAATCTTCCAGGTGACTTTTCATTCATCTGGCACTGGTGACAGTACTTGATAGTTTGTTGAAGAATGTTACTATCAAATTCATGGGTTGTTCGGGTTAGTATATTGTGCATTTTTTTGACAATAGTATGTCCAAAGCGGCGATTTATTCGGCGATGTTCGGTTTCTGTTAGATTTCTCCAGGGAATGTTTCTTTCTTGGGATTTGACTTGAGGGTCAAGTAATAGCCGAGGGTGGCCCCATATTCGTGTAACAACACGGTGAATTTTTCCTTGTTTAAGTATGTTTTTAATATGTTTAAACTTGATACCCAATCTATCCATATAATTAATGCGCAACAAATAATGGGTATTATCAGGTACAACATGGAGAGGAATAATTCCAAACGGGGTTGGAACTAGAATCGTACCAAGAGACACAGAATTTCCTCTACCAAAGCGGATGTTGTGTTTACCGGCAGTCGATATATCGAATTGAAGTGACGGCATGATTTTTTGGAGTGCTTGAAATTGTGGCTTTACAGCTGTTGAGACTCCAACAGCTCCAATACCTGGCTTTATTTCTTGAAAGGTATCAGATGAGTATCTGTCGTTAAAAGTAAACACTTCGTCAATGGTCCGGAGGTTGCAGAAAGAATTTGAATCGAAGGGATTATGGTGTGTTACAGTATGGTGCACAGAATTATCATCAAGAATAGATATAATAACAGATCCATCAAGCTCACCAAATTCCGTGAGAAAAGTATCGAATTCTTCTTGGTTTTCTAGTTCAACTTCGGGTATCAATTAGTCCATTTCATCATTGTGTTGACTCCCTGGCCAACAGTCAATGCCTTCACAATGTGTGAGAAAATTCTGGTGAGCTTCAGGAGTACAGTTTCTGCCTGTTGAAATTGCTGTATGTTGCCATTTGGAAGCTGCCTGGTTACGTTCCTCAGAAGAATGCTTTGTAGACCAACATCCAACTTTCTGGCTGTGAAAGGAGCCGAGTTGGTATGAATATTTCATTTGATTAACTAAGAATGAAGAGAAAATCTATCTAATGCGACAAACAAATTTGTTAAATGAATTACAACACTTTACCCCTTTTCTGGAATAAGTTAGTGGAAGTATTTTGTCGTGCTCCTACTTTGTAAATATGAGCGTCGATCTGCTCGAAGTAATCTACCGTCCTATGCTTAGGTAATCCTGCTAAACCTATATATCGGTCAGACCGTGACACTGGCATGTGAAACACTTCTTTTTCCTTTGAACCTGATTTTTTCGATAATTTCCTAGGTATTTTCCACGGGAGTTATTTTGATGAGAACCTTTCATGTTGTATCGCCCATTACTGTTAATCCCTAGATCTCTACCTCTGCCACCGTTAGTACGGTCAGTCCAATTAACTTCGTTTTCATGAGCATCATTACTGTTACTATTCAAGAATTGCAATGTTTCATGACATTTTGCCTCATTGTTAATTGCAGAGCGTAAATCTGCACACACTCCTTCAAATGTGGAGGCCGGCTTCATTAAAGCCATCTTACACTCCGGAATACCACGACAGGTATTCAGTACTTGATCGTGCAAAATATGCTCTTCTTAATATACTAGACTCAGTTCTTGTTGGATTTTTGACAGTGAATTGAACAAAACTTCAAGACATTATTTGCGGTCTTTGTTGGGATTTTTGTTGATTAGATGTAGTAGGGTAGTCTCTCTCCACAGTGATAGATATTCTTGTCGATTATTTTCTATTTCAAAGTGATCCTTCGTGGTTTTGACTAGTTTGATGAAGTCATAGCCTTTCCCAGAGAGATAAGCGTAATAGAAATCAGCGGCTTTATCCTTTAACATAGTTGAATATGCGTTCTAGAATTGTTCCTTAAGTAATCCTACTTTGCGACACTGATCAAAAAATATGCGTAGTTTTGTATCAAGAATGTCAAAAAAATCCCCTCCGAACTTCTTGGTCATCGTAGTAAATTTTGGTTAGCTCTGATAGTTGCCTAGCCGTTGTAGGATTTTGGGGGGTACCACAGTGTACCGAATAATTGAGTTCTGTATCGGATTTACTATTGTTACTCAGTTTTGTTTTAAGAACCTGTTCAATGATATTATTATAAGTGTCATCGTCATTTTTTGTTGGTCTGTTTCTTTCATGAATTAAACTGTCTTTAAATGACTTTGAAGTTTCTTGCTTTTTCTGTTGTTTAGAAGGTTTGGGTGATGGAGCTATAAGTTTATATTGGCTGATTGGACTTCCTGAAGGTGTCTTGTAAACTGCTGATGTAAAGTTTCCATCTTTTTTCACTTTTATGAGTTCCTCTGTTGTCCATTGATGTTGTTATTTTTCCAAAAGTAAATCATGAAGAGAATAATCTATTCTTTTTAAATGATTAACAAAAACGCTATGCGATCTGAAATAATCTCGTGATTCTCCTCTTACTTCAGCCAATGCCATGCGAAACGGTGTGCTGGACCATTCCTCGAAGTGTTCTTTGAAATATTCCCATAGTCGTCCATCTGTTTTTAATGTTTTCTTGTAATATTACATTTTTTCTACAATGTATGCGTTAATAATTTCTTGAGTATGTGATGAATTATCATTAAGTTTAAAATCGGCGACTTTATAGCTGATAACATTTTCTCCAACAACTTTTGTAACGCAGTATTTCCAGTCGCCTGGAATTTCGAAAGCCATATTGAAGCAAGGTTGTTTTAATGTAGAAATAATGGATATCAACTGCAGTGATTCAATGACAGAGTCGCGTGTGAACAATCGATATAGAAGGCGTTATAAACGCAGCTGTGTATATAAATTCAATGACGGAATTGGCACGTCAATAATTTACAATACAGCTTGTGAAAGCTTATTCGCAGATGCTATTAACACTGGTTGCGCGTTGACCAACTGTCGGCGTCTTTCCTTAGCACAGGTAATATCGTTGAATTCGTTCCTGTCTCCTCCAGTAATACCTAGCTGCTCTGTGTTAACGTTCAGTGTTAACACTGATCAGCTTTAGTAACGAGTAATTCAGTACTAGTACTATAGGGTTCAAAAATGGTTGATATATTCCTCTCTCTATTTTTCTACATTCTAATGCTTATGTACAAAGTTTAATCATATCCCTGTCAATACATGACTAAGCGGTTTACACATGTGACGGTCCAAACACATATGAATGACGTCTTGTGAAGATCTCAGATGAAAAGAAGATCCATAAAATATTTGAATACAAATTATGGCGCCTTTATATCCTGTAAATCATGCATGGAACATCTAGATATTCCCCAATATATAAACACTAAAGTACATCATGAAATACAATACTTATGGAAATATTTTTTAATTGATTCAAAACTATCGACATGATATTTTTTAAATGATGATTTTGTAGCATTATTATTTAAACAAAACAAATTATAAGGCAAAAAAATAATAATGCGAATAAATACTACTCAAACATGTATGGGGTAAGGTGATTGTAAATAAGTTGTGGCAACGATTAGGTATTTGTAAGGATTTTTAAATTTAGGTTATTATTATCCATCGGTATGAAATTATGAAAGGGGGCAGGTAATTATGAATGGTGAATTATAAACGGAGTGGCAATTTCATTTTAAAATGTGGTGGCATCATCACTCAAAACGTGTGGGGGGGGGAGGGCATTNGTCCTACAAAATAACAGTCGGCCATATTTCATATGAGAAACAATTTGTTTGTGACTTTTTGCTAATAAGGGGATCATAAAGAGTTCAGTGCTAGGGTAATTTATGATTTCTTGAATGTAGTCAAAAATTTGGAAAAAAAAAAAATTATATATTCTTCAAACGGGTCATATCATCATTACTTCAGATTATTTCATTTAGACCTCCAACTCCAATCTTTAATTTTTTACATTTCTACACTGAAACGATGTAGATTTTAGAAGATAGTTCCTTTCACACAGATAGACTACATTTTTTGCGATTTTTGCGATTTTTGCGGAGAAGTATAAAAGCTCATTATGAATAATAAAAGCTAACTTATGTTGAAAATTAACGTTACCAAAAATAAATTTGGTGAAATCTGCTCCATCAAAATCAGTCTATGTCACGGGCTTTGCCCGATTCGGTTGGCTGGGCTGTCTTTCAGGCCCAGCCTCGGCTAATGACTTTATAAACGTGACTTAATCCGAAGTCGTCTCGACCTATTCTAATCACTCGCTTAATTATTCTGAGAGGTTGGGGAACAGATCACTCAAGGTAGCGTAGGGGATCATTTCGAGAAACGGGAACACCCAGAATTACAGATGTAGTATTTGTAGCAGACTTTTTCCTCATGTAAATCTCCATACCAAAATATAAGAAATCTTTCGTGGTATTGTTCTAAGAGCGGTGCCAGACGTTGATTTATTGTTATGAGCGATCGAAGGATGTAGTGTTAGTATTCAAAAACGATAATTTCCTTCAAACATACAAATTAATGGCGTACCGATGATGTTACACACAGAAGATAGTGCATACTGATGAGGTACACTTGAAATGACGTACCAATAGTGAGAATGAGTTTAGTATGAAGAATACTGAATGATCTTTTTATCCGTCAATATCCCTGCATAATGAGAGAGAAATTATTTATGTACGCAAGTTGTGCAGCTAAGCAATTACCCTAAATTTGTATCGTCGAATCATGGAATATTCTCGTAGCTTCATGAACCTCGATATAATTTAGCCTTGTATCTCATCTCTCATCTCTCATCTCTCATATCTGATATCTGATATCTGATTCTCGATTGTTCCATCATTTACTAATATTATAGAAGTTTCCACTGATGATCAGTATAAGCCCTGAATATGTCAGCCGAGCCTAGCACAACATGATTTGTCCAAAAAAAAAAGACTCGATCTACAAATTTTTTTTTTTTTTGACAGCATGATCAACTTTTGGTAAATGCAAATTTGCACAGTTAATCTGAACACACATACTATGTCTGGTTAAATTAATTGTGCAAACTTAAAATTTCCAACATTTGATCATGCTGTCAAAAAGAAAAAAAAAAAACCTTTTTGATCAGGTAAAAGTTTTTCTGTATAAAATCAATGTCTAGCCCCATTCTGTCTCATTCTCTCTGTCATCCCTGTCATCACTCGCTTATGATATAAGGCTGGGCTAGGTTCTTAGCTTAGCCTCGAGATATCGGGCAGAGCCCGTAACACTGAGTATGAGTCGTGGGACTACAAACCATGCGAAAATGTCAACATTTTTCTTTATTATACTTTCATTTGTAAAGAATTAAGTCATACTATAATCAAAAAGGGAATCCCAGAATTAAGGGGTGAGTGGGAAGCTCTCTTGAGACTCAATCCGAGAGTGATGGCATGAATTCAATTTGCAAATAAATTTGAGAGCTTCTTCTAACTTCTGATGAATCTTTACTTCAAGATCTTCTTGTATTTAGCTCTAGGTATAGTTTGAGTAAAATGTTACTTAAGGCTGTTACAGTAATAAATCAATTTGGACTAAAAAAAAAAAACGTTCTGGGGGTTGAAGCCCAATTTTGATGTAAATTTAAGTAGCTAGGTTCATTGTAAATTATTTTGGGGGAAATGATTGCCTTCACTTTTGCAGGAAACAGATGTGATGGGCTTGTTCCATATCTCAGTGTAAAGTAACACTAAAATATATTTTTGTCTTATACAATTTTAAAAACAAATAGATGAAGAATTTTTGCTTAGCTAAGCATCCTTTGTATAAGATTTGACTTCCTTGGCGAGGGTCCTGGTTGTATAAAAGTCAGCATTTCAACATTTTAGTGTCATTTATACTTTTTTAGGGCATTTTTATTCATTACCTTTGCGTTTTTTCTTCCCTTGGGATTTTTTATTTTGACTGCGATTTTTGTCTTTGTGAGGTACAACTGTAATGTCTTCGCGGTGACCATCACGCTCAGGCTTCTCATCAGGCACAACTTTTCCCTGACCCTCGCGCCGCAGTTGATCAGCGTGGCGTAGTGCGCGTAATGCTTCTTTTTCAGCTTCGAGAGCTTTTATTTCGGCACAAATAGCACGTTCATCTTTGATACGTGGTAGCATGAGGGGTGACGCGGATTCAATTGGACTGTAAGCTTCGGAAATCACAGCTGGAAATTTAGAGAAAGTTTCAGATGAGCTAGATGGAGCTTTAATCGAGACAGCTTCTAATACTGAATTTGGCGGAGAGGGTATGACTGCGGGATCATGAAAACGTGAAGGTTGAGCAATCGGAGATACATTATATCGATATATTTTCTCTTCGGACCTTTCTACTTTCTCTCCTTGAACAGGTTAACGTAAACTTAAATATATGAGAAGTCTTACTTTCGGCTGCCTTGTATTTTTCACTAAGTCTTATCACATCATCGATATTATCCTTTCCAAGCGCTTTCATGATTATTATGGTTTCGCCCTGGGTAATTAGAATAATCCAATGAAGAGTAACATAATTAGCACTTACTTCTTCTTCAAATGGGTATCCTAGATCAATAATTGCCTTAATGTTGACCAATTTTGCCGGCATTTTGGTAATTCCCTTTTTTGGAAACACACTCTGAATACTATTTTCTGATGTTTGGCTCCAGCTCGAGCTCGTGCTGTTGCTTCGCAAACTTCCATTTAAACTAGAGCCCCTTCTACTAAGCCTACTATTATCTCTGTATCTATTTTTGCTATGTGCTCTACCTCGAGCAAGTTCCGAATATCTCTGGAAGCTTTCATCACCGGAAATGTAGGAGTCACAGTGCTCATATTCGTCATAAGATTCCCTGCTATAATTTGATGGCGGAGAAACATTTCTAATGGGTATTGGAATCGGTATAATTGGCGGCGAACATGAATCGTGGTATTTAGTCGAATAAATGTATTTTTCATTATCAACGGGGCGAATACGAGGGTCCCGGACGTAATTATCAAAGCTACTTTGTCTTCTGACCATTCCTGGACGAAAAATTTCTCCTCTTCTTGGCGGCGGGGGAGAATAGAGCTTATCTGGTCCCCGATGGTAGTCATTTTGCGTCAGGCGCTCTTGCAACAAATACGAAGGCTCCGGCTCATTTTTCTGTCCTTGATGGCGGCTTAATTCATCGTAGTCAACAAAAAATGGTCCTCTATGACCAGCCTCACCAACAGAACGCTGACGGACACGGACTTGGGGTCTCGAATTGACAAAATCATGTTGTTTCTCTGCTTCGAAGCAAGAATTAATATATTCCCTTCCTCTTTCATGCCGTTCATCATCCCACTTATGTAGATTTGATGGATTTTTTGAGCGGTAATATTCTCCGGACATTTTAGCAATATGTATTGATTTTGGAAATAAGGTCTTCAAAAATTTATCTTTTCGTCTCAGGTGGACTAAAATATTGAGGAATTTTTCAAGAGATATAGTAAGAAGCAATCTAGAAACCAATAGAGCAAGGTCCTGTGAACTTGCTAATACTGGATTTTTTAGGACAGATAAGGTTGTTTCATATTAGAAAACTGGAAAGATAAGTAAAAACCAACTGTCGAATTTTGTTATGAAGGATCTAGTCAAGCTAAGAGTGGGATAAGAGGTGATTACTAAAAAGTTCTCCATTTCGTGAAGTCGTCTGACGAGCATAGCTTTTTTTACGATTGGGTAGGACCAGAAAAAGACCAGGTTAGTTGTCATGAGCATGCATTTCCAAGCGAGGGGAGTACATGGACATGTACAAGAGAGAAAGAGAGAAAGTGAGAAAAAATTCAAAAAATTTGTCGATTTGAGTTTGCATGCAAGATGAAATCATAAATTTTAAATAGTAATTTAATCGTACTCTGTTGCAAGCATTAACTTTGTACCCTGTCTTAGGTGAGTTCAGATGAGACAGGGTATAAACTTAATGCCTACACCGGAGTAAATTGGAGATGTGAAGTTGAATTTAAATCGGGTGAATTTTTCTCCTTGGTCCCTAGGAGAAAGAGCCTTTACATGTACATGGCAGCGCGTAAAAATACAAAAAACACAGTCTAAGTTACATCTAATTCGAATTGTTTTTTATAAAATCTTAGACATCGATCAGTTGATGTCATCGATGCAAGGGTAGTCTACTCAGCCCCTAGGCTGAGTTTTATTCCCTGTAGAAGCTTGATTTGTCCCAGAGAATACCATCAAGAATACCATGGGTCGACGATAAGCTTTGTGAAAATCGGGTTATGATAGGGGATCTTGCCTCAATTAGACTTAACTTTAAATTATTTTTTTAAATCTCACATTGGTGTGCGAAACTTCAACATTTCTACATCCCTGTGCTTCATGAATAATGAACCTTTTCTGAAGTTGGAATCTTTAAACTTGAATAGGCAGTTTTATGGGTAACATACCGAAAATTTGGCAAATAAATTTTGATAATTTGAACATATTAAGTGAAAATACAAATTTCGACCCAAGACTTCTTACAGAACAAACTCTAGCCTTTTACAGACGGCAAAAGATCTCAAATACATCCAATCCAGGTAGGATTCCAGGTACAATGCCAGTTTAATTTATCCACAATTACGGTGCTCTTAAATTCTCCACTAGTAAGCATTTTTAAGTTAGATAAGGTTATATTCTTGACAGGGAACGGTTATTCCCATCATCCCCTCACACTTCAAAAAAAGATTGAGGCACCTTTTAAAATGATATTATCACACCTTTCATAATTCCGTACCCCTGGAAAATACCGTCATATTAAAATTGAAAGAAGAATCAGACATGCAGTTCATCAAAATAATTGATTATTCACTGATTAGTTATAATGCATTAATTAAGAAAAAGATTAACCATACAATACTGCTGGGATAATTTTTTTATATTGCATAAAATAAACAGGGGTTTTGAACAGGGTCTCAAGGATGAAAGAATTTGTGTGTGAAATGCTTTCGCGTCCAAATTTCTGATATTCGATTCTTTTCTTATTCTCTGTAATCAATGCTAATTCTTTTAAAATATTGTAATATTGCAATATATTTACACTTACTTTGTATTCAGCTATGTCACTAAATTCTACCTGTAATCACAGATATCAAGACCGTACTTCATGAACATCTAAATGATAATGAAATAAATTCAACTCAATGACTTCTTAAGCTTTGAAAAACGTATACTCCCACAGTAAATTTTTATTGTAAAGACCTAATTTTTTTGTAGATCTCGGAAAAGATGGCAAAGTGAAATCGATTTCGGACATTCTGAGTAAAACTATCCCAAATTTCGAAGATTAAGTGTGGCATATTCAGCTTTACACCCCCTCACTAAGACCCACAAAAATATTTTAGGTTTTTACATTAAAAATGTACAGAGGGAATGATAAACACCAAAAAATCAAAAAAGAGTGTCCCCCGGTTGCTTGTAGTACTACTTTTCATCTATCATGCATCGATTCAATGAGGGTTAAGAGTTGCTGGTTAATTATCGAGCCCCAAGTCGCCTCAACTATCTCACGAAGCCTCCAATCTGCTATCAGCATCTCGCTGCCCAGATCCAGAAAACTAAACTGTATATAATATTTCATGCAGTTCCAGACTGACTCAATAGGATTAAGATCTTGTGAGAAGAGTAGCCAGATCATCAATTCGATGCCAGTATCGGCAACCTCGGCCTC